>JARJLU010011454.1:0-95866 GCA_030272975.1 Sparidentex hasta | reverse complement strand
AAAAAAGAAAACCACCCCCTTCATCCAGAGGGAACTGTAAGAGCACCTGAGGGGGTGAGAGGGGCAACAGGGACTGTTGTTGCCGATGTAAATGTACCCAAGGGGATAGTCTGTCTGGGCATCTGTGTTGTTGTTATTGTTAGCAGAAGCGTATTTTGTGGGCGCTCTTCAATGCATGGAACTAGTTGAGATGAAAGGAAGTTCGTCCCCCACCCCATGATTTCCCCCTTCTTCTCTCTATACGTTATTTTCTTACTGTCTGTCTCTTTCCTTCTTTTTTTTAAAAAAAATTGTTTAGTTCCTCTTATATGTCTACGAGCCCTCTAAAAACATAAGAAACCAACCATCAGGCATGTTGGTGACTTGAAATTAACAGTTTACTATGAATAGCTAAAAGTTGAAAATAGGCATAATTTATAACAAACAGTGATAAAATTTAACTTGTAGCTTAGTGTGTTTAAGTAAAGTACTGTACTTAAGTACAATTGTACTACTTTTCAATCACTTGGGTATATACATTCTGCTACGATATAGTTCTCCTCTACAACATTTTTTTCGGCAATTGTTGAATTTTTACAGTACAATTACTCAATAACTATAGCAGCATAATCAGAAAATAGTTGAATAGCGGATCAGATAATCAGCCAGGTACTGATACTAGATCAACCCAGAATATACAGTATATACAGCCATATGAATATATGTATGATATATTTTTACTTCTCAAACTTCTCAAACTTAAATACATTATATATAGGAAATACTTGTGACATTTGCTCGATAAGTACTCATATGGCTGACAAAGTAATACTTAAGCACAATATTTTTACTTTTACTCAAGCATGACTATTGGGCACTTCATAACAGAAAAGTCCTCTGCAAAACACAAGATGTTTACAATATGTCTGCCCATTTGCATTCAATATTTTTTAATCATTTTCAGAAACTTCATGTTTTCAGAAATTGTTTTTAAGAAGATCACCGCAATTATAACACACTGACTTGATTTTATAGGAATGTCAACAAAAACTGTTTCTAATTAAAAGCATTATTGAGCGCTCATCAGAAAAGTGGACCATTTTTATTGTGGCCTGCGATCAACTTTTGAAATCTGGTCGTAAATGAATAAAAACCTGCTATTAGGGTTTTTTTATGTATATGGGGTAATCATACCACTGTGAAAAAAATAACAGTAACTTGCTTACTTTTGTGAAAAAATAACAGTAACTTGCTTACTTTTGTGTGTGTGTGTGTGTGTGTGTGTGTGTGTGTGTGTGTGTGTGTGTGTGTGTGCGCATGTGTGTGTGTGGTTCAGAAAAGTTTTGCTACTGCTGCACAAATAAAGCTGAATCCTAAAATATAATGTAATGCAAATTAAAGTGGCAGGTGATGAAGCTTCATGGGGTGACACCCGGGGCGTAAAGGGTGTTTTGGTGGCAAACTTGTGCCAAGACGGAGGGCAGCCACCCATTCACCCCTCAAGCTCACTACTCCCCACAGCTTGGCTCAGGAGCTCATAGGCACACACATGCACAAAGACTGCCGCACTCCGAGCACATGACCTTGTACACACATGGCGTTGGGCTTCCCCTGGTTCTACATGCATTTTAGGCATTTTATGTTAATCGAGCTTGTCAGCCCTGAGGCCTCTCCACTTCAGCGTCCATTAATAGTACTCCCCGTTACAAACGAACATGCCACTAAAGTGTGGTCAAGCACAAACACACACGGACATAACTTTCCAAACTGATCTTTGGAACAATAAAATATAATTCCACATCAGCGCTTGTATTTTAAGAGTAAGAGAGGAGGTGCGGAGAGAAGAGGTTGAGACCTTTCCCCCTCTGCCCGGGTCTTTTCCAACCTTGTAAATCTGTGGTTTCAGAGTGCCCCATTTGCCGTCATCGCCTCACTATCCCTAAGATCTGATCACTTCGATTTGGCACCGTCAAATAGCCTTGGCCAATCAAATTATCCACTCTAACGGTCATATCGCTCCCTGACCGTATACATATGCTATATCTTAAAGCACTGTATTTATAGCCCCTGTAAACACTTAACTTCTCTCTGTAAACTTTTGCTCCACCTCAGCTCAGAGGAGTGGGGGTTTGCAGGCATGGTATTGACTCTTGTCAGTTCATCGAAATACGAGAAAATATGAGCCTTAAAAGGGTAAAATTATCTGAGTAGGAAAAGCCGCCTCGGCAAGATCGCCCGGGAGCCGAGGAGCATTAAGTCGCAAAATAAGAGAGGAGCAGTTGGAAAGGGGGGTGGGTGGAAGGGGTTAGAGGAGAAAAGAAAACTGTTTAATTTAACCAAACTGAAGCCCTGAGAGGCACACAGTGCACGGGACTCCAGGCCAAAACAACTTCTCTGGAGCCAAGAAAGCCCAAAATGGATCCCACCGTGCAGCGCCATTCCAGGGCAGAGAAAAACGAAAAAGGAGAAGAAGGAGGAGAATAGAGGATTTAGCTGAAACAGACTGTTGGAAAGACTTCGGCATTGCTGATTTTTTTAGGAGGGGGTTGGGGGTGGGCAGTCATTTGGGGACACAAAGGCTTAATATATGTCCACTGAGACACGAGACAGTATGCATTGAGCATGTATGTGGGAGACAGATAGAGAGGGAGTGAAAGGGGATGTGTCAAACTTGGATTTCGGGACTAGGGGGAATTGACTGACCATATGTGGACTGTTTACACCCCTCCTTGGACATCCCAGTAACTCTTCTGGGGCTTTGGTTAATAGTGAGGCTAAATTGAGCCTCTGACACATTCCCCCCCCCCTTCTCTCCACCTACCCCGCTCGAAAAACACAAAACAAAAGGCAGAGGAGACAAACGCAGCATTTATTTGGGCGGGCCGACCATGCTGCTCCCATTCAGGAGCCGGAGGACTAAGTGACTGGCCGACTGCATTAAACAGTATATAGAAGTCAAGACAGGCAGATGCTGGGCCGGATAATGGCTTTACTGACAGCTTATGGACCCATCTGTGACTCTTTCTGTTGGGCTAGGAAAAAGATGGTGTATGTGCGAGTGTGTGTGCGGGAGGGGGTCTGGAGGGCGAACTCACTTGACTTGCTAAGGAGGAGTTTCAACCTACACAGCTGCCCTGTAAATGAGAGTGCGCCACAGCGTGTGTGTGGTTGTTGTGGGTGTTTTAGCATGAGATTGTGATTACACACACACAAAAAAATGATGTGAGCAATGATGTTATCAATCACAGCCTCGTTATGCTGCAAAAAATGGCAGGGCCAAAGTATGAAGGAGTCTGATGCTCCCAACAAAGAATTCTGGGAGTTGTTGAGGATGTATGGGGGGAGTATGAGGAAATGGTTACCTGTCATTTGTAGCTAAATGTGTTTCTAACCCTGTTTCCTGTGTAGCGCTGGGGGAGAGCGACCCTCTGTGGCCTTGTGACCCTGCAGTTCTTCTCTGTCTTTTAACTCTGAAAATGACTCATAACTAAAGTCAGTGGGGAACATGTTGGAGTCCAACAAGGAGGTGAGCTGTGAGCAGGTTAGCTGACAGTCTCAGTTTTTGCAGTTTAAACAGAGGATGTTTGACAATTTCATCGTTGTAACCTCTGCTGTCAGGATGCCCCTACTGACACATCTTATATGTGAATACACACAATGATACACTGAACATTCAACAACATAAACAGAGTCCATAATCATAAACAGTTTAATCTGAATGTCAGTTACTCGACTGATTATGAAACAGTCACAATTTAATACTGATCCCTCTATATGAGCTGCATAACCAAGCAAGACCTTTAGAGACAGATTGGCTATTTCTGTATTACTATTACTGTTATACTTAATGCCTGTCAACAGGTTGGATAAATCGTGAAAATCGTGAAAGATTCTCTTCAGTCTGGTGTTACAGTACGACACTGAAACCTTTTTAACTTTTTTATCTATTATAGTTATATTTAACCATGGTCATCTTTTGTCCAATTGGGCTGGCAGAATCTACAAGAACCAGATTTAATCCAGTGCAATTTAATTTCTCAAAATGTAATGTAAAGATGCAAGAAAAATAAGATAGATTTAGAACAGCAGTAATGTACTCTAAAAAGCTGCATTCACGTTGGATGAGGGTAGATCTTAGTTTCCTGCTTTTTACCTCAACTTTCCATAAGTTAAATATTACTACGGAACTACTGGTTTTGCAGTACCTGTAATACCTGTAATCAAGTTCTGCAGAGAGGTGCATTCATTCAAAACCCCGAATCAAATGGATTACTTTACTTTTTTTTTTAGAACATTGCATTATTAGCGCATGCTCCAAAGCTCAAAGACCAATATGAACATGTGTGAACAAAAAACGCGATTCTGTGTCTGCTCGATGCCTTCATGTTTGAGATGGTGCACATCGGTTATGACAAAAGATATTCCCACATGGCATGACGACAGCATAAACCCACATTTTAAGCCTCTTTCCCGACACGACACAAAAGCTTCTGCACTAATTAGTTAACAAAGCTTTGAATGAAAGTCAGGCTTGATCAGTCAGCTGATTGACAGCTGCCTGTCCCTCACCAGCAGTAAAGATGGTGCATTTACTGGCCCCTGACTGGCCTCTGCAAACTTTGACACTCAACCCTAACCCCAGTACACGCACACAGACACACATTAAAAACAACCATGCTCAGAATCAAACAGACGGATGCATGAGAGGAAAACACTCACATTCTTACTCACTTTCTCAGAAACACACACACAAACACACTCATGCACATTAAAAATCAACCTCTCCCCCTCTTTCCCCCCAGCTGTTGTGCCTATAGTGCATACTTGCAGCAGATAAAGAGGGGCCTTATTCTAAGGCGAGCCATTCTACTTGACCTTCGCTGGGCCTTTTCACTCTTTCACTCCCTTCAAACCGTCTTTGGGGCTCTCTCTCTCTCAGCTCAATGTGGCTAGTCCATCACGGGTGAAGGCTGGGGCGCTACAGCGGGTCTTGAAGGGGGAATACCCCAAATACCCCCTGCCCCCTCCACCCTGCACGCACATGCACATACACACACACACGCACAAGCCCCCTCCCTCTCTGAAATCAGCCTGACTTCAAAGTTGGTGTGCATTCATTAATTGCCCTTTGAATTGATATCAGAGGGTCACAATAAGAGTGTGAGAGGAAAAAGAGGCTTTAATGAAGCATAGAGCAGCCATTCATTTGCAGATAACTATGTTTTCATGCTTGAATAGTCATCATGCATGGGCTTATTAGAAAAAACTCACGAGAGAGGGAGGAGTGCGGGATGAGGAGAGACGGACGGAGAGACAGAGAGAGCCCCGGGGTAGAGGAGAGTGATTTGGTGCTCGCCACTTGGCCCTCGTGCCCCCTTTTGCCCTCGTGCCCAGGGACTCACTGAGTGACACATTCATTCTTTCAGCCGACACACAGAGCCCTCTTCACCAGACACTTGGCTCAGGCCAGTAATAGCCAATAGCTATTATAAGATGCATCAGGAACTTATTGGCCCTTTCTTTGTCAGATTTGGTGAGACAGAAACAGAAACTGATTAACTGGAAAATATCATTTTCAATGTCAACTAATCTGCTGATTATTTTCTCAAGTATTCAAGCAATCGTTGATCGCCGAAAATGTTACGGGGGTTGAGGGGTCAGTTTAAAAAGTCCACGCTGTCATCACTTGTCTTGTTTTGTTCGACCATCTGACAAAAATCCCAAAGTTAGGAATAGACACAAGCACCAAAAAAACTGAGACACATATGAGAAGCTAAAACCAGAGCATTTGGGGCATTTTTACTTTAAAAATGTCCCACACGAGGAATCCATTACCAGAGTAGTTTTCTGCCAGTTGACTAATCAATTAATTGACTAATCTTTTTAGCTTTAAAACCTACTGAAATCATTCACATGGAATATGATGTATATAGTTCATTCTGTGTATTAAAAAAAATGTTTACTGTGCTGACTAGTTCATCAGAGCACTGCTTTTAAATGCCATTATCAGAACACAAGGCAAATTGCACACACGAGCAATCATTTACTGTGCAAAAATATATAATAACGTGGGAAAAGATGCATGGAAAAAGGACAACGTGTTTTCATCAGTTCATCAGTTAATGTGAACACCATCATCACACACAAACAACACGGCACAGTCTATGTTCTTCACCCGTTCTCTGCCTCCACCTCTGCTACTTCTCCTCTTCCAATCATGCCTCCTCCCTCAATCCTCCCTTTTCCTCTCCTCCTCCTCTCCTCTGCCCTGGCACTGATCCAGTGTGTGCCCACGTATTACATTTGCAGCACGCCATCCTTCACCCCAAGCAGCAGAGGAACCCAAGTTCTTCATTCACTCGCATTATTTACACAAACAAAGTCCTACTCCGTTTCTGTGACAAAGCCAGCTAAATCTTTATGGTTCTTTCATGTATTGTCTGCTCACGGTCCCCTTTTGTCCCCCGGCCATTGGCCTGGGCCCTGGATACAATGAGCCCGGGGGAATGGAGGCAGATTGAAGGAATGCGCCTCAATAAACCTAATTATGACATGATGACTGCGCTCACCATGGTAGAGGTTTTTCAAAGATCCCGGGCTTATTCAATTAGCCCTTTCCAGGATCCCCTTTCACCAAATAAAGTTATCCCTTTGACTGTTTGCATTGCAGAGTGGAATGTGTGTGTGTGTGTGTGTGTGTGTGTGTGTGTGTGTGTGTGTGTGTGTGTGTGTGTGTGTGTGTGTGTGTGTGTGTGTGTGCGCGCGTGTGTGTGTGTGCGTGCGTGCACGTGCAAGACTGGCCTAAATGGAAATGTATCGGCCCTCAACAAGGCTCCTCTGTATTATCTGGCTAATTTCACCTAACGAAGTACGGACTCTAAAAGATACACTGTGAAAATGTGAAGCAGGAGGAGGGAGGAGGCGGGGACTGTTTTAATCATTAACTTTCTCTCCAGGGTTAATTACTATGAGGCTGAGAGCCTGGTACAGCCCAGCAACAGGCCTGCAGGGCCAAACTTACTGCCAAATATATAAAGATTGAAAAGGAGAAAAAAAAGGGCGGGGGGTTGTGGATTTTTGAGTATGAATTTCTTTCTGTTTTAGCTTGTATTTTGTAAATGTGTATGACAAAAAGTAAGACTTTAGGGTGCATTTTAATTACTGCCATTCAATATGTATTTACTTGAGTGACAGGCTGTGTGCAGGACATATTTGTAAAACCTATAAACACTCACCTTTATATACTATAACGACTATATGATTAATCATAAAAAAAAAATCAACTATAGCATTAATGATTTCAAGCCAAAATTCAAAAAACTTATGTGAATCAGAAATGTGTCCAAGAGCTGATTATAAAAAAGACGGGCTTCAAATTTTGGTTTGCATATTTCTGTTATTCATCTTCTAAGGTATAAAATGTGTCACTTTGATAGTTTGATAGTTTATTTCATTTGCTGATGGTATAAATTAACTAAAGATATCTTGCAATGAAAAATATATAAAAGTAAACAAATACGTGTTGTTCCAGAACAGACGGCTTTGAGTATACAAATAAACGCGGTTGCCATCATAACTAATGAAATTTAACAAATAGATAAAAAAAATAATAATAATAAAATAAAACAGGATTTGACACTGATTTGATAAAATTACTGCGTTCCGTTTTTATGCATGACATTTTGAAATTGTCACAAAATATATTCATAATCAAACCGCAAAAGCTTCCTAAAGAACTTCATTCGAAACTTCATGGAAGTTGACTGACTTTCCTTTGTGCGCTCCGGAGGATGCAGCGCAGATATGAGCCGAGCTGTGCGCCGCAGGCTGAGAGAGACACAGAGAACGAGTAGGAAACAGAGGGAGAGGGGCGGTGTTGCTCTCCAGATGAAAGTGAGATGAAATAAAAGAGTCGATTTAATCTGCTTGAAGAGATTTGGGGAGCAAGTGGCGGAGAAGGGGGGAGGAGCGGTGAGGGGGTGAGTTTTTAAGGGGTTGTGCGCTGCGCTGCGCTGCGCACGGACGGGTGGCCGGGGCCCCCATTGTGAAGCTGCGCTCCGGGCCAGACCGGGGCTCTCCGGGGAGAACATTGGTCCCCATTCACCAAAAACACTTTTTAATACACTCCCTCTGTCATTAAATGTGACATAGCACAATATCGACATCATTTAGCGGACATTATTAATGTTCGAGGGGCCAGGGCCGGGAACCATCAAAGAATCAATAAGAGATCATGAGTTTGGGGCCGGAGACGTCTCAGTGTCATTAGCGTCATCCTTCATGGCGGAGAAGGCCACTTTGTTTTGTCGACCAATTATAGTCTGAATATTATGACACGCAGCAATTAAGCTTCATCAAAAGCTGCTGAGTCGAACAATGTTGCCTTTTCTACATCACACTGAAATTACAAATGCAACGGGACGGCGTAAAAAGTTATTTAAAATTCACCGACGTCAGAAAAAACAAATAAACGCCGCAAAATGTATATTTAACTTATATAAAGAGCAGGCAGAGTTCTAAATTATAGCCTGCTCTGACAGCTTGAAATTATTCTCTCACTCTCAGTCAGTGTTGTATTTTTTCTTCCTCTCAATCATGTACGCGCACTCTCGTTAAATGTTGCCCTCATCAACACACTGCTTCCCACAGTTCGTTACTTTGAAACTGGCAACGTCTTAACTCCGGGGCAAGTGTTTAATTCGTATTTGTGCGCGTACACTTGTGCAGCCGCGTGTACGCATGCTTTGGGGGCGAGCACGCATCCCTGGGCAATACGTGAGTGGATTTCAGAGACCTCAATTGTCATTCTGAATGGCAGTAGGCCGCTTTAGCCGACCCCAAAAGGAAACATTTTGTAGGTGAAAACGGCCATTTTCTCTCGGTGAACGGGCCCTCTAAACCGTGCCAGAGCGCTCCCTGAATAATTCATCCTTCATTGCGGCCTCATAGTGTGTTTTGTCGGGCTTTTTCTGTGGCGGAGCTCTCCTCTCCCCTCCTTTTTCTCGGACTGAATTATAAACAGGTTGCCTTCTTCTTTAGCGGCGACCAAAGCTGTTTCCAAGCTGGCCCTTTGTCCGCGCGCAGCCCAAGCGTGAGCCCCAAATAGACTCTCGCGCCTTTGTCTCCCAAGTTCATCCCTGAGCGTCCCGTTGTGCGCGCGAGGCGTGTCTTTGTGAGGAGCTGGGGACCGTTGAACAAATGTTTGATCAACTCATCTGGGGGACATTTTGTCTCCTCGGACTACAGTCCTTTATCTCTCCTCCCTGACTCCACTGCTCGAGAAGTGCTAACAAGGAAATGGAGGGTTAAATGTTGACATTCTGCTGCTTACGCCGTTTTAAACGGCGGAGAGAGAAAGGAGGAAAACTGCTGAAGACATATTTAAACAACTGATTCTGGGGACCGTTTAGTCTCTGGTGCCAGCGGTGGACGGTGTGAGATAATTTAGCTTCAGTGACAAGTTTATTAAGTGTTAAAACTGTGAGATATTTAATAGGCATGTCTACGTTTTACAGTATCGCCCGCTCTACATTTAGACTTAACTGTCAGAGCTATCATCACCTACGATGTTTCTCCCTGGAATTAGCCTGCCCCATTTCATTCTCGCTGTCACACACTGAGCCTTGTTGAACCGACTGAATAACGTAATGACATTTTCAAGGGTGAAAAGAAAAACATTTAAATTGGCCCATATTTCACTGGGTAAAGTTTGGTTTCTACAAACACACAACCTCACTAGCGCCATGACTTTCATGGAGACTTTAAGGAGAATATGTTTTCCATGATGGAAGCTGTGATAATATGTAAAGTGCCAGATTAAACGAACAGCCAAGCGTGGCGGGCTTCCCCTCTAATGACGTAGGCAAAAAGTTCAGTAATTACATTCGGAACAGGCTAATTGCATCTAATATGGATATTGAATAATGTGCCCATAACCGCTCACAAATCTCCAGTTAGGCTACTGTCTGAGGAGCTGCAATGAAAGAAGTGAGGAAAATGTTTGGCATGTTTTATTTATCAGCCCGACACACATCCGGTGCCATTTTACACAGTTCTCACTAAGAAAAAGAAAAATGCTCTCATGCCTGCACTGTAAAAATGTCCATCTTAATGAAGTATTTGTTACAGCATATATTTTATTTAATAGGATTAAACTTCCTAATGTAATGAGACAATTGCACTTATCTTACACGAAAATCACATTGAAAGAAAAAAAAAAAGAAATCTGATAATGCACTTTACCTAAGTTACCTAAGTCATCTGATTTACCTATTACCTATTACCTCATCGGTTTACCTATTTAATGAAACAAAATTAATGTTAGACACACTTGACTAGCTTGTGCAGGTGGTCACCTTTTGCAGTGGACGCTGCAGTTCGAAACTCTCACACCAAATTTTAAAAAATACACAAAAAAAAGGAAGCCAAACTGTAAATAAACTGCCTGCCACGAGAAGTGAACTTTTTCCATAATTCATTAATCTATCACACTTAAATATAGTGTTTATAATGCTGCCTGTGGGAGGATTATCCACAAGAACCAAATAGTTTTTTGTTTTTTTGTTTTTAAATATGAGTATTATGCAGACTTTCTGAGACACGGCTTTCAAACCACCGCTGAATACACACCCACACACATACACACTGCACTCTCTCCCTTCCCGCACAGAGCCATCACCTGCTGTTTGATTTACGGTACGGCCTCATGGGAAAAGCATTAGCCGGAGAGATATGGTCGATAAAGAATTCCTAACAAAGGACGACACGCACTCTCCACCCCCATCCAACAACTTTACAGCATGCTAAAACTTCACAAGGAGGCTAGTTATACGACTAAATAAAACCATTCTCCTCTGCACCCCGCTCAAAAGTAATCAACAGGTTGGGAGGTGTGCAGACGGAAGACTAGTGTTTCACAGATTTCTCGCGATTTCCCCGCAAAAAAAAACACATGCGTCCCTTGATAATTTAATTCACTGGAAAATACCCAAATCAGCCTTGAGGATACATGTGAAAACATGGCCTAGGCTACCCTTACACTAATATTTCCCAAAGTGCAGTTTAAAACGGCATTTCAGCAATTGAATACTAAATGAAAAAAAAACTTCCATATGGACTCACTGAGATGATATCTGATCTCCGCTGGGCTCTCATGTGTGTGAGGTCCCTGATATGAAAAAAAGATAACCCCAGCGCAGAGCGAAGTGCCAACCACTTTCTCCCACATCAGCCACGATAACTCGAGCAGCTCACTCACATCTGTCTCCCAAGATGCCCTCGATGCTGTGCTTGGCCCTCCGCTCGCTGTCCTCCAACTCTTTCTTCTCCATTTCCTCCTCGTCCTCCTCATCGTCGCCTTTCCCCCCGAACTTACTCCGCATGCTGCGACTGATGGAGCTCACTGTAAAAGTTCGTTCAAAAAGTGGAAATTACAAACACATGCAGATGTGTTTTTAAAAGAACAAAATTTAAAAAATGATACTCAAAAAGTATGAAATGACAATATATTAAAATAGGTCGAAACATGGACTATTTATGTGAAATGAAAAGTTATAATTCAAATACTATAAATTGTCTAATACTAAAAGTTAAAGCACATAAAATAACTTTTTCTTGTAGTAAAAAAAAGATCGAGTAAGCTTTATGAAAAACTGTTGAGTTCAAGTAAGGCTGAAATTCGATTGGAATGTAATAATAATAATAATAATAATAATAATAATAATAATAATAATAATAATAATAATAATAATAATAATGTGCATATACATTCATTTCTGCCTTTTTTACCTGAAGGAACGGTGTTGCGGTCACATATCCCATCCTTCAGTAATTTATCCCGAATCTCCCAGCTAAACATACCCGGGTTTTCCCGCTTGTATTCTTCTATTCTCCTCTCTACGTCCGGCGTTGTTCCCTGCTTCAAAGGTCAGAAGAGTCGCAGTGTTAATTCACTTTGTTGTCACCCTCGGGGCACAGTGCACACTTTATATTTCTGTTAAGAATTAAGCATTCAGTTTACGAATTCATATCAAAGTTATCTTTAATAAATGGTACGTGACCCCTGATCTACCGTCTCTGGTACACACCTTGGGTTTGCTGCCACCGATGGCCCCGGGTCTGATGGAGCCCGTCTCCTGGTACCGGCACAGGATTTTGGACACGCAGCCGTGGGAGACCCGGAGCTGTCTGGAGATGACGCATGGCCTGATGCCGTGGTGGGCCATCTCCACGATTTTATGTCGGATGTGGTTGGGCAAAGGTCTGCCATTTATAAAAACTCCTCCGAGCTGGTTCACTCGGCCTTGGCCCAGCGGAGTAGAAACTATTTTATCAGAATATGAAGGGGGGGGAAAAAGAAAATGTTCATCACAGCTACACGACACGACACGGAGAGTTAAAGTTCCTACTGATCCCCTGAACACACCAATAACGACATTCTGCATCTAACTGGTACAAAATAGCTGACAGTAGCAGCAGTGTTGCTTGCTACATTTTTAGAGGAAACTTATAGCTGACTGATACAAGGAGCCTTCAAAAAAATCGCTAATAGTTGCTTCATTTATACAATGTATTGTGAGGGGGGAAATAAGCAAAAGTGACCAAATTAGTGCCGAAAATAATGAATACTTAACGTCATTTGTCAGTTTAGCTACAGGTCAAGTAATTCCTTCAAACTTTCAGCTCATATAGCCGAATTGTGCCCATGAGCCAGTGCTTTGGGACAAGACTGCAATGAAGGTTTAAGGCTACATACTGACTTTTGACAAAGTGGCACAAATATAAATATCTCCCGTCAGCTTCCAGGGCTACAGCCTCCCTCCTGGCAGTGATGCTTTACCTTCCAGAGGGAAACCACTGCGGTAGTTCTGAGCCAGCGTGGGTCGCATCATCCTGGGTATTGACCCCGCCAACGCAGTCATGCCTCCACTACTCCGGTCCTCCTAACGGGGAGGC
This sequence comes from Sparidentex hasta, assembly GCA_030272975.1. Taxonomy (NCBI): domain Eukaryota; kingdom Metazoa; phylum Chordata; class Actinopteri; order Spariformes; family Sparidae; genus Sparidentex; species Sparidentex hasta. The sequence goes on along the minus strand of JARJLU010011454.1, from coordinate 82,933 downwards.
TGCAGCTCCAACGCCGAGGTTGCAGCTGGGGGACGATGTTGAAATCGTCTTTTTCTCCTGCGTGGAAGCTTCCCGGCGGTGTTAGCCTCGGTTAGCCCCGGTTGTGGTTAGCCTCGCCCCGGCTACAGCCAAGCAGCAGTGTCCCGGGACAGCCACAACCCCTCGGAGAAGTCAAATGTGACGGCAAAAATGGAGAAAAAATATATTTTGGGGGAAGCTAATGGGCGTTAGGTTGTCAGTCTCCTCGGTTTTATTCGCCAGCGTTGAGGCTCTTGGAAATGTCGCTGCCAAGACGGTGCAGCTAGGACGAAAATATTGTTGTTATTGTTGTTGTGACACCGGTTCAAAGTGAGAGCGGACCGTCAAAAGTAGGGAGCTCTTCTCTCTCCCCCCGTCAGCGCTCCCGGCTCTGATTGGCGAAGAGGGTACACCCGGTACGCAGTGGGGAGCGACGATTGGCTGAGGCTGAAAACTTTGGTCCTATCAGAGGCTCTGTCACAGTCCAGCTCGGACAGGACAGGGGAGTCGATTCAGAAAAATCATGAGCGATGGCAGAGTCACTGCATGCGCTGTTCACACTCCTAAAAGTCCCAAAATGTGCAAATATGAAGAAAGAAACACTGCGAGTTGTAATTATTTGGTTAACGTAGTATATTGTGATGAGGTCCACAACACACAGCTTTATTAAAGACGCACACATTTGCCCCTGATCTTAGCTTTTTACAGTACATTACTGCATTAATCTGTTCTTATAAAATAACAAAGTGGGGAATCGATTAATTGGCCCATGGCGTGACTATGGCATTGATTATTTTTTAACTTTTGCCTGTGACATATTGCATTACTTATTTATATATGTAAAAAATAATAAAAAACGAAATATTAGAAGAAAAAAACATACCAGCACTAAGCCTTAAAAGTGATATATGAAACACATCACAAATTAGAATCCCAGTCCAATCAAAACGGACCTTTCATTGTATTGCATGAGGATTATATTGTTGTTTAATACATTACTTCTCTGACAACAGACTCAATAGACGTATGATTAACAACACAACCTTGAGCCATGTTTTCTCGACTATATTTAGTGATAGATAACAAAGCTGTTCATATTTGCTCAGTTACTTACACACACGTATAATATGTGCACAGATCAGTGATCCTGACATGACTTTATTTCTTTTTTTACTTCACTTTCTACTGAATGTTTTTGCTTCATCACAGCTCTCAATTGTAGCGTCATTATAAACCTGCTTTGTGTTGAGATACAACAACACAGTCGGTGCTGCGCAAACCTGTGACTTCTACCTTTGCCGATCTTAACGCACAAGACGGGACAATAAAGATACACGTCACTGAGACTCCTGATTTTGGCACTAGTCTGTGCGTAATAGCCTATCATCTCCAAACTGCTGAATGCATGCTATCACACACGACCCCTAATTTGTTTCCACCCCGTGGCCTCACATATGACACAAATGGTGCTAAAGTGTGTGCACCTCAAGGAATTTATTGTGGTTTTCAGACTGAGCACCAGCCATCCGAGAGCAGTCTGAAGGGGGACGTGCGCCACAGCAGGATACGACGCCAGGGCGGCCGTAAAGCCAGTCTAGCTCTGCGCCACCGAGCGAAGAGAAGTGGGTGTATTTTCGTCCCCAAAAGTCCGATAATCAATATTGTAACCTCCCCAGAAAAAGACTAGATTTCGGCCGTGGGCTTTATCTCTGTTTTGTCTCGGTTTTCAGAGGCTGAGTGTCGTGGGTCACAGCATCCTTTAGTTCCAATCAATCACTGAAGCAAAGGTTCGGCTCTTGAGCTTTGAAATAAGACAAAAGCTCGTTTTACTTCCCTCATCTTAAGGAAGTCAACTCCGTCCTCAACATGGTGGCACAAAAGTAGATATTCTGCACCGATGCACCAGCTTTAAAAAATAAATAAATAAACAATATTTTGTTTCCAGACACGTGGCTGACTCACATCGATCAGACAGGGGTTTTCACTCATATATGTATTTATAACCAAAGCACCGTATAAAGCAAAATTGGCAGCTATCTGTTTGAGCTCAAATATAAGAGCAAGGGGAAATATTCCGTGGATGAGAGTGCAGTTGGAAAAATAAAGTCTGTTTTCTGCCTCCGTTCAGCGCCTGCAAGTAAAGCCCTGGAACCTTCGAACGATTCGTGCGAAACTCAATTTGGCAAAAAAAAAAGCACCCCCAGCACCTGATGAGCCCTTTCATGTCTCAGCTCACTCACCTACGGGCAACGGAGCAATAACGGGGCCCGACAGGGGGCCCACCGGAGTCCCTGTCATTCACCTTGATTTACGCAGGGAGGAGATATCCCACAGGGTAAGTAGGTTTCAATTAACATTTGCCTCTTTTGGGGAGGAAAAAAAAAAAACACGCACTTCAAATGTCGACCACGGTGCACGAAAACGTGCGCGGACAATTGCTGGACGCTGGGTTTAAAATAATCAGCGCTAACGGGGGTCTTTCACCTGCTAAAGAGGATGTCATCATCTGCAGGTAAGATGGTTATTAGCGTGCCAGTTGTCATAACACGGGCTCAAAGAGAGAGGGGAGGGGGAGTTGTGAGTTAGTCACTGACTGAGTTGACAGGTGTAATAAACCTGACCGATCAGACGGACTGATAAACCTGATGGCTCAGGCCAAAAACAGCATTAAACGAGAGATAGGTCATAACTGTGCTTTGAAATGCTTTAGGCGGAGAAAATGACACGCTGGGCTTGTTAATGTTTTTCAGCAGTTTTAGGCGTCAGTGTGAGCATGAGGCTGTGTGTTTAAAGTTAATATGTGTTTGCGTATTGTCGCATTTGGAGCCCTGCTGACTTTTCCCTTTAAAGGAAGAAACTGTAAGTCTTTACGTCGACCGACGTGACGATTTGGGAGTGTCATTGATCTTACTGAAATTGGATATTAGAGCCAAGAAAGAAAACACACACACATACACATACACACACACACAGAGGGAGCAAATGGAAAACAGAGAAAGTCATGATGCATACCTCGGCCCTTTCTTTAGAAGCGACACTGAATCTCCGTGTCCAATCCATTACCGGAGGATGAAATTCAAAGTCAGAAATCTGGCTTGATGAGAAATAAATGAGTTGCATCACATGCCCTGCGTGGAGGGCATTCACAAACACGTATTTGTCAAGTCAATTAGTTCCCACTGCACTCTATTACGGTAGCAACTCGCAGAATGAGCGGCTGTGTCAGTGAAGTAACTGAATGATTTATGTTGGTCTGGAGAGAGAAGAGACAAGAGCGGCCACTTGTGCGTCACTGTATTTTTTTCATCATTTTATGTGATAAAACTATGAACGTGAAGTGACGTAGTGCCGAACGTTTTGTCATTTTAATGTGAAACTGTCGAATCGAACGTCCAAATAAGATAATAAAGTTTATGTTCAGGCGTGGAGAGGAAGTATCGATGTATTTGACTCGATGTATTATGTTATTTTACAGTAACAGAAATTCCGTTACAGTCCTGCGTTCAAAATTCGAAAGTATATGAGCACATAATCTACTTTAAGTAGCCTGTTAAAAGTAAAGGAGGCCATACTCTAAAATGGCCGCATTCAAAGAGTTTCTTTAAAACATGTAGGCTAGACTGTCTTCTATAGGCTTTTGTAATATAATCACAGATTTATAGGCTAAATGTAGATCCCATTTTAACAACTTCAGACACTGCTGGAAAGTTTGATCTATACCAATACATAACTTATATTATAAAGTGATCACATGTTCAATGTATAAGCGGTGGAAACAGTAAGAATTACAGCTGTGAAATTTATGCAGCAGAGTAAAAAATAGTTACAACGTTTTCCTCTGAATTTTGGGGTGTAAGTAGCCTTTAAAGTAGCATCAAATAGAAACTTTTAGTAACATTCCACCACCGTTTATAGAATTAGTATCGTTTATACTTTAAATGAAAATTACTATGCTCTGTTGCCTGCTGTGGTTCAGCCCACTCTCCTAGTTGTGTTGCGTGTTCATGGTAGCTATAGCTGAACAGTTCTGAATGTGTTAGCCTGCTCAAAATTTTAAAAAGCAGAGTTTGTTGTATGTCTACAATTTGTTTTGACGAGTGTGACATGAATACAAAACTGTGAAATGTATAAAATAGGTGAATGGGTGGGCTAGGCTAACAGCAGTAAGCTAGGCTTCAAGGGCTTCACGTTTATTTCCTGTTTGGTCCAATTGTCAATTGTTGACCGGTGACGTCACGCTGCGTAGCCCATCACCGCTGGACGGACCTGTGTGTGTGTGTGTGTGTGTGTGTGTGTGTGGGGGGGGGGTTCGGAGGCAGACAGTCACACACGGAGCTCACTGTTTCAGAGGCAGCGGGGCTCATTAGCGCGGCATCCTCGCAGAGACGCGTCCTCTCGCTCTTGTTTGCAGTCATGGCTAATTTGTAAACACACATCTGCCTCAAACTGTTTTCCAGTAATCAGTGTAACAGCGGCTGATTGAAGAACACAGCCGGCCGCATACAATAGGCTTCAGTGTTGTGCTGCTGCGCTGCTTTGGACCAGTGAGCTGACAGCGACCTGTTTACATGGAGCGGAGACTATGAAAGAGCACCGGGATCTGTATCATTCAACTTAACAGACTGACTGTGTGTGACTGCTTTGATTTATGAGGCATGGCGCGTTGGCTTAATATATGATGAAGAGTATGTGTGTCTTAAATCGTAGCTTGTAATTAGATGGTGATTGGTCAACGTTTATTTTTATCTTTTTTATTTTTTTATTTTTTTTATCTATTTGGTTGGTTTGTGAAGAGGAAATGTTGTTGCTGAATGGCCTAGATTGTATCGACTAAAAAAAGGGAGCCTTGTGTTAACAGGAAGGCACTTATGAGAAAATCTCAGTCGGTGATATTAGCATCCAGGAGCCCATACTGAAAAAAATGTATTGACTTTTAATCAAGTTTCAGCCACCGCAAGTTTACACAACTAGACCTACATGAGAAATGGAAGTTGACTCAGTAGGGGTGGTTCTGCACTGTTTTTGTTTTGGGCTTTTTTTTTTGTTTGTTTGTCTGGTTTTTTTCTAGTAGCGTGTAGCATCCTTTGTCTGCCAGTAGGGGGCGTATTTGATGCACAGCAGGGAGGGCAATCCTCAGTCAGACCCTGGAGAGACCAACTGGGTGGAAATCAGATAGGAAATGAGGCTGTTACAGAACAACCAAAAAGGTATTGTTTCTTTTAGCATTTAGGGGGGACTTTTGATGACCTGTCATTACAAACACTATTGGAAGGAGCTGGGGTCAAGTTTCCATATTTCATGGGGGTGGGGATGGGGGATGACCCAGAAGTTATACACTTTGGTACAACAGGATAAATGAGTCAAGTCATTACCAGTCATTATGTAAGGCCGAGCCTGGTAAAACTCAGCCCTGGTAACAGGATATTCTGTCGGCTGTTGGCTTCACCGCACGGAGACAGAGAATGAACGTGATGGGTAGTCATGTTTTCCTTTATTACTGAAATGTGTTTATGTATGTAAAACAGCACGTAAGGAACATTTTCTCTGTGCAAATACATTTGGTACTTCAACGACAACCACGGGTTCCCATAAAAACCGACAACATTTTTCTAGGTCCTCTGAAATAAATACAATATGCTTACATTTGTCGAAGGTAGCCCCCGTTAACTTGTGTCAAATAAGAGGTTGAAAGTGCATCATCTGACAGATTTGGGGGCAGGGGGAGGGGAAGGGTGAGCAGGATGATTGATGCAAGCATGGGGATCAGATAGGGGAGGGGGTTTAAGAATCATGTTGGACCATCTTTTGTTGTTTTCTGCTCCGCGTGTCCCCCGTGCAGTGAGGTGGGGACACCATGAGCGAGCGAGGGGGCAATAAGTGCTTTGATTGAACCGCTCGGGCGTCTGAATCGTCTCCCGATTCCACACTAAACGCTGTCGGTAAAGTTCGGGGAGTCAGAGCGTTATCACAGGAGTGCAATACACATGCTTCATGGACCGCCACACATTTGTCAACATGAGGGTCGTAACACCGCAACCACAAATAAAGGTAGCACTTCTTTTTTTTTTTTTTGTTGCCATATCGAAGAATTATAAATAAATAATCGTAGCAACAGTCACGTACACAGAATTTACCAACGGTTCACAGTAATATTCAGAAGAAGTAGTTAGCATTTTTTGATACCACTGTAGCTGATTTCACTGAAAAGTTAGCTCAGTGCTTCTGTTCTGATACAATGTGTCTCCAAGGGAGGAAAAAGGCCCATGTAAATCCAATTCTATCAAGTTTTAGTTGAGGAAAATAAAACATTTGCATTGTGTTAGTGCAGGCACTGAAATGCTTATATGCCTTCTGTATGCCTCCTTCTAATCTCAGCCACACAGCTCCCAGGCTCTTAAAGTTTCCAGAGGTAATTACGACTCCTGACAATCTCAGAGGAACCAGAGCGACGCCAAATCTTACCCTCTTCAAGTTGTTCACCACGACTGACCTGACCAAGATACGGACGCTTAAAGACTCTCACATGTGGCTCTGAAGGCCGACGGGGAGCGAACTTGAACATGGAAGCAGCTGAGGGTGGAATCTAACCTGGATTGTACCTGTTTAACACACTCAATCTTTTCTGACCTCTCTTTCAAAGCCAGATGCAAAGACCCGCATTTTTCACAAATAAAAGAAAGAAGAAGAAGAAGAAGAGAGGGAAAAAAAAAGAAGGTGCATATGTGGGAGGCAGCTCCGTGTTGGAAACCCTGTCTTCAACTTCCGATGTGTGAGTGATGTGACAGAAAGAGGAAATCCCTGCCGGCTCCCCAGCTGGACGCTGTCTGCGGCGGGCGGCCCTGTGCACGAGTCTGATCATGATTGCAAGTGAAGTTTTGCTTCATTCAGCAACAAGGTGAGGCACACGAGTCAGGAGACACAATGTCCCTTCCATTAAAAAAAAAAAAAAAGAAAAAGAAAAGTTCAATCTAAAAGCCCTGACCTTTGGGGAGCTTACATGCACACACACAAAAAAAAATAGCCAAATGCAGGGATCAAAAATCACAAGCCATCTCTTGGACTTCATTTGAGAAACCTGTGCAGTTTTCACTGTGAGAAAGGAAACAGTGCCATCCTGTCGGGGTTAGTTAAAGCCCAGAGATCAGGGAAAGGTCTTCAAAACAGGCCGATCACACCTATCCAGTACCACTCACCGCTCCTCTGCCGACTATTTACAGTTTGGATCGTGAGTATGAGTTCTCTGCAACGGAATGACATTTTAGAGGCTTCTCACATATACACACAGGCCCCCGTAAAAATAAAAAATAAAAAAAACCCTCAATCCATCACCAGGGAACTCAGAAGTGACCAATGTCAAGTATCTGTACAATACAATAGTGCTTTTGTTGAGATATAAGAGTGACTCGCCATGGACAGTTATCATACAGTGAGTGGCATAGTGGCATATGCATATCATTTATCAGGATCAGGTGGGGAGGGTATCAGACCCCCTGGGAGTAAGCACTTCACATTCAGTCATCAAACCCACCGCAGCTCGGACCCACACCACGGTCCAAGTGCTGGACACTGTTCACTCTTCAACTTGCCCAGTCAGCTGGGCCTACTGTAAATTCAAGTGCATAACTTAAATTCAGGAAAAAAAAAAAAAAAAGGAAAAAAAAAGATTATCAAGGATCATGTCGGCCTATTGCTCCAAACAACATGAAGGCCTTTGGGTGTTTGCTGTACTGATAAAAGGCCATTCTGGACGAGATTGATTCTTAGAAAAAAAGTAAAGGGAGCAGGAGTTGCCAGTATTATGTACATGATCGCACGGCCACAGTACAACATCTCCATCAACAGTCAGCAGCCTGTCAGGCGTTTCTCCGGGAGTTACTGGTGGCGGATGCGCGGCCAGTCTCATGATCCGGTCTGTATTTGAGCCAGCAGATGAGCCATGTGACGACCACCGAGAACATGGCCAGAATGCTGGCGACCGACAGGCAAATGGGTCCCGCCGGCGAGGGAGGAATGCTGTGACTGTGCACAAAGATCAGGCCCATGAACAGCAGCACCAGCATGGACAGAAAGGAGAAGATCACGCAGACGCAGCCGGTCGTCAGCGCCACCCTCTTGCAGCTCTGACAGCTGTCGTAGCGCACCGAGTCCTGGGAGAGGGTCGTGGCCGTGGACACGGTGGTGGACGGGGTCGCCTGGCTGGCGCTGGACGTCCCCGACGCCTCCTCCCGGCGGAGGGCGACGAGGGCTGGGTGCAGCGGCGGAGGGTACGGCGGCAAAGCGTCCTGAGGCAGGGGGTCCGAGTCGATGTAGAGCGGAAAATCCTCCGTCACCTTGGTGTTGTTGGGCAGGTTTTGTATCCGATAATCCGGCACCGGGGTCCGGTGGCGACAGACGGGGCAGCTGATGCGCCATGGCCGCTCCTCCCGGAGGTGAAGCGTGTTCAGGCACTCCTCGCAAAACGTGTGCAGGCACTCCAGGATCTTGGGCGCCCGGCGGTCAAGGTCGAAGTAATTGTAGCAGATTTTGCACTCGTACTCCTCGTAGGGGAACGCCGAGGAGGCCTCGCCGGGGGGTTCCGCTCCGTTTGATGCCAAATCTACCTCTGCCATGTCATCTTTCGCCATTCACATTCTCCGGTGAACACAAAGGGAGCTGGCGGACAGATGCTGATGACGGTGCACGTCTCTCCTCCTCTCCCCCTCCTCTCCTCCCTGTTCATTGAAACGCCATCATCCCTGCAGACAGTGCTGCTGTGTTGTTGTTGTTGTTTTTTCTAACAGTCCCCACGGCGAAGAGATGCCGCTCCGTCCGAACGATCGGGATCCCGGTTAAATATTAAAAACGCTCTCATTTGGCGCTGGGCTTTGTGGGAATAGATGATGTAATGGTGGTGACTCCGACGCGAGGGCTCAGAGAGCCCGAGCATCCCACAACCCAGAGAGAGAGAGCGAGAGAGAGAGAGTGGGTGGGGAGGGGGGGATGTGTCGTCCTAAAGTCCCGTTAAAGAGAGAGAGAGAGAGTGTGTGTGTGTGTGTGTGTGTGTGTGTGTGTGTGTGTGTGTGTGTGTGTGTGTGCTGCTGTGGTTGTTGTTGTTGTTTTCAGCACTCTTGTGTGCGCAGGGAGCAGCTATGACAGCCACGCTCGATCCCCATCACGTAGACCGCGCCAGACCACAGGATGCGCTAATTTGGTCAACTCGGGGGCGTCGATCCACTGTTTCCTGTAACAAAGCGATCTGAAGTCACACGATGTGCCAGCACAACTTCCAGTCAAACAACAGGCCCGCCGCGCTGTCTCACAGCTACCAGGGACCGAGCGGAGCAGCTTGGCGGTTTGACTCAGTCCATGTAGGAAGACAGGAGTCGGCGGAGGGAGGAAGCTGCATACACGCCCACATGTTCAGTGTGTATCTTGTGAGAATCTTTGGGAGCCTGGCACCTCAGCACGGTCGCACATATTTCTTCATGAGGGTCCACACCGTACTGGACCTTTATTTGTACCCTGTAGATATTTATTGCTGGTTTTAGGTTATCTGAACCACTTTAAAAAATCTTGCAAAACTCAGCAAACTTCAAAGCGTGCACATGAACCTGAATGAAGAGTAAAGTTCCATCATCTACACATGTTGACTGCTGGTATGGTGTTCAGAAAAGTTCACCCGAAAAAAAAACGTAGCCCTGTTGTAATACAGAGAAACAAACCCCTGGAGAATATCTCCATACAGCTCGCCCAGCGGGATCCAGGTCTCCACACTTTATTTTGAAAAGGATGAAGAATAAAAGGAAGTTAAAAATATATATATATAAAATGATTTTTTTTTTTAAATGAAAGAAGTTTTAAAAATAATCTTTACAGAATGTGATATTTCTGCTTCTGATGATTTGATTTTGATAATGTGTGTATAAACTGTCCATGAGGAGTCCAACAGTATTATAGAAGTGCAGTGCCAGACCAGTGGACCTCTTTTCAAACGTGCTGACTACATCACCCCCAATGCAATTTACCAACTCCATGACATCAGTGGGGGAGATTCACCAGGTTTCATGCAGCTTTCTCTGGGGCCACAAAAGACTTCATACTGCCTTTATCGCAAATGCAGTTGTACTACTCAACACCTGTTAGCACACTCTCATGTGTGAAAATGGCGGAATTACCCTTTAAGCATCACAGACCAGAAACCCATGAAAACCTTGAGTTTAAACTGATGTGAATGTCTGATGGTAATGCTGGTGACAGTGGATCCTTAGACTGTCTCGCTCACACATTGTCTGACCTGCAGTGTTTATTGGTTCGTATAGGTGTTCATGGATCTGGTAAAACGACATCAACTGAATAATAATTCCAACATAACAACAGGCCGCGTTCCACACGACGTTCCCTCTCATCCTCTTACACGCAGCCATGGACAGCTGAGCTGGGTCTGGTCCAGGACTGCAGAAGATTACTGCATCAGAGGGCTTTGAGCTCAACATGGACAGCAGAAAAATGAGATTTTGAGCCCAAAATGTTCCAGATCAGGACCGCTTAGTGCAGAAGGCCTGGAGCAGCACTCTGCACCAGGAGTTATCAATACTGCCTCATTTTAAACAATAAAAACTGAATCACATGTCAGCCAATGGGCCGCTGACCAGCCTCCTCAGGTACTTCACTCTTCTCAGCAGTGTGAGGATAACAGCACACATGACCAGCACTCAGGGGCATAAAATACATCTCCCTTCCGCTTGCTGTAAATACCTTGTGACCCATCCCAGAATAAAGGTCGTACAAACGCATTACCGCTCCAGAAAAGCGGGTCATCCCACTCCTAGCCCCGCCCTTCTGCGCACACCTGTGTCGCGCAGCAGCGGCCGCACCTGCTCCCTGCCCGCGCCCATATCGCCTTCCACAACCCGGTGCTGCTCAGAGGACCCACACCTCTCTGCTCCCCCGCGCCCGCGCCTTTTTTTTTTACTCGGCTGTCACGCTGGAGCTCCTGGCTTACCTGCAAGACCCGGAGCTCGTGGCCCGGTTCCAGAGACGATGCGGGCTCTTCCTGGTCGAAGGCGCGCGTCAGAGCGGAGGGAGGTCGCGCGCTCCAGCTGGGGACCCGGTCCCGGCTGACGGAGCACGTGAACATCTGAGGGCGAGATGCGGCCGCCAGGACATGAACTCAAACTTCAGACACAAGGAGGATGGATATGCCGACGGTGTAAGTCGTCTCGTGTGGGAAAACTGCTCTTCTAAATATTCAAGCGCGTTGAAGCCTTAAAATGATATTCTAATTAGAAATAGGAACCAAGGTGTGCACTGTGGTGGCAGAGCTTATTTGCATTTAGTTCCCACAACATTTGAGATACGTTTAAAAAACGAATGGATGGTCCCAGCACTGGTGTTAGAGCTCCGGTTTGTGTTACATCAGAACACGGCCGTCGAATTCAACATATGGAGCCAAATGCACGACAGACTACTTCATAAAAACAAAACAAAACAAAAATCTAAGGTGTGAATGCATTGAGAGATGTTTAGATAAGCAAACCAAACTGTGACTGGCTTTTCTAGTTCTTCTGCTTGTCTCTGTGAGCCACCAGAGCCTCACATGCATACTGACAGGCGGAGTGGGGATGTGTGCATTCTTCCCTGTCTCCAGTCCTTAGGCAAACAGTTTATTAAGGCCATAAACTGAGGTGAGGGAGCTACAGGCAAGTCTCTCTCTGGTGTAGGAGTTTGTCTTGATAATATAGACACAGCACTCAAACATTACAACATGGACGTTTTTTAATTTATATATCCATACAGCAACATTGACTTCCGGTGGCTGCTAATTTATATTATTCATCAGGAACTCCGAATGGTGTACGTGTGAGCAAACACAAATGTTGAAGCTCTGCCCACTTTTTTAGATAGACCAGTCGCAGGTTGGGTTGATTGCTGGTATGGTACTAAAGGACAAGTTCACCCGCAAAAATGAAAATTCAGTCAACCCCCCCGGGCGCCAACGTGCAGGTGGAAAGTAAAACATTTCAGGAGCTTCACAGCAAAAACAGTGCGACGGCATTCATCGAAACACCTGGAGCAGCCGGGAACTGGTAGACACATAGCTATGATGTATCTCCATACAGCTCGTCGGGCCTCATCTGCAGACTTTGCTCTGAAAAAGGAGGGAGAATAAAAAACAGTGAGGACGACGTACGGAAGCGAGATAAATCATCTATCCCTCCAGACGAGCACACCGTCGACTTGTGGAGCAAACACTTCCTTTCAGTTGTTTTCATTATTACAATGTATTTCGTCCATATTGCTCTTTTGGTATTCTGCTCAGCCGCTCTGTTAAACTCTGTTGTGTTGTGTGTTGTGAGTGGCACAGAGGACGCTCTGATATCCGATACGAGCTGCCAGAGTGTCCAGACTGAGACTTATCTGCATTTCCGACCACCTCCTTTGGATCCAATTTGCCATTCAAACTTTCTAAAAATCAATCTGGACACAGTGTGGATATGGCATACAACTGATTTGGGCTTGCAGTCTGAAAGGGGTTAGGCGACGTAAATTTCATATCATCGTGTGTCGGCTCAGGATACTTCCAACGTTGTTATGACGGTGTTGAACTGTCATTTAGGCCACGACGGTACAATAAGCTACAAAAAAATGTCTGCCTGTGTGGAATGCGTCCTCCAAGTGGGAACCAGAAAGTCGTATTCACAGAACTACTACAGCCATCCATGGTGTCCACAGTTGTCCCTGTATGAATGTGTTTTGGTGTATAACCCAGGCCTAAATGTCCCGGCCTCTGATGTACTTTTGACCAATCTGATGCCAGTGAGCCCCTTTGTGAAAGTGCAGTAATAAATAATGCTTGGTATTTGTTTGCGTGCTACCTTAATCAGTAGAATAGAGAAATCCAATAAAGTCAGTCTTTCTGCCTGGTCTGAAGTGAAACTCTTGCCAAAATGCAACCTAGGCTTTTTTTTTGTGAATTTATATGAGTCAAACCTTTGTGTAAAAGCATAATTACAACAAAAGAGGCACTTTTAGGATTGACCATATCTTCATTTTTTCATTTTCAGTGGGAGTACTTGGGGCACTTTAGCGATGTTCTCAATGCTCTTGTTCATGTGTAGAGACCCTGGTGATACTACGAGCAAAGTTTCACACTGTGTCGAGCCTTCTTGGTGGTTTAAAAATAGCGATTTTGATGCCAACGCCACTTTGGCCCATGCACTCCCATTGAAAATGAGTTTGATCCAAAAACGAAAACACGGTAAATCTTAAAAGTGCCTCTTTCATCGTAATTATTAATTTACACGGAGGTTTGACTCATATACATTCACAAAAAAACAAAGCTATGTAATGTAAAGAAGATGCAAATAAGGCGACAGGTGTGTAGCCAACATAGGGTGTGGCTGCAAGGCTGGCTGGTCGATCCAATCTGACCTAGTTTTGCCCCATGAGCCGTCTTTGAAAACCTTGTCCCATCCTATTTTGTGTTCATTTGTATGTTTCGCCTGCAGGGCTGCCACAGACCTCAGTACGAGGTGAAGAACTGGTTACTGCACTTCCTCTTCCTGATCTCGGCAGGCCTGGGCCATGAAGTCTTCTACATCACCTGCTTGCCCTGTGTACACTGGAACCTGGACCCGTTCCTGTGCAGACGCCTGGTCAACATGTGGACCGTAAGTCCCTGCTTCAAGACAAAATGTGTGTGTGTGTGTGGACACGCGGGACCACCTCCTCAGTCGCAAACACAAGTCACGAGTCTGATGTCCATTTGTTCCACAATACCACCTCTCTTCTCTCTGCTCTTCGTCTCCCCTCTCTTCACCTTTCAACCTCCTTTCATCCCCCTCTCCCACCAGTGACCTGTCTCTGACACCACCACGTCCACATATCCCCAGGCCGGGGGGGGGGCCACTGGGGCCAGCCTGACCAGGGCCCCTGACATGGCGAGAGGGCCACACATGAGGACACATCATAGGAAAAAGACAGCTCGGCTCGCCTCTTTAGATGTTTATCCTCACAGAAACCAGCAAATTGCGACAAGAGGCCCTGAAAACATGTCAGATGTGATCCCTGAAGCAGCGTATTTGACACTTGTAGAGACACAGACAGCCATACCCCCACTCGCCTGCACTGTGTGTGTGCGAGTGTGTGTGTCGGGCAGTGTGTTTTTGTGCCCTTTGTGTCCCTGCCCCGAGCGCTTGGTGGGTGCCCTGTGTCTGAACCCCTTGTTTGGCCCCTCAGGGGAAAGAGATACCATTCTTCTGGCATCCTGGCTGCATCAGGCCCCTGTGTGAACTCCTTTCATACACACATAAACACCAACACACACACATGCATGCGCTCCCAACCTCGCCCGCTAAACACACTCATTGCCCTCCCTCTAGTTAGACATTACCAGCTTTACTCTGTGTCCTCCTCCCCCTGGTCTACCAGCAGAGTGTTTTATTGGCCTCATCAGTACTTTCTCTCTCTGGACCGACCATTTGGCCCGTCAGCCCTCGGGGGCCCTTCACCCGGCGCTTCTGACTTCTAACAGCACCCTGCTATTGTGCTGCTGGTGTTATCTAAGGTTCACAGAGGGCTTTGCACTCTCTCTCCTCTGTCTCACGCTCAAAAACCGGCAGCTCACGCCAACGACTGAAGTGTAACGGTGCAAATTAAGACTTGTGTGCATGAGCGAAGAAATTACAGCCCCCAGCACACACACACACTCATTAAACACACGTATCTTTGTGTCCTTCACGACTCCCAGTTGCCTTTACTTGCGCCGTGACTTTGGTTGACTTCGAAAACAATACCTGTCATTAACCATATGGTCATGAATTACGTTGCCGTGTTGTATGGTATTATTGCAGCATAGCGCTATGCAAATCATACACCCACTGTGCTGTTTGGAACAACAAAGGTCTCAAGTGGTACTTTAACATAATGACACAGAGGGCATACACTGTGATGTGGATAACTAAAGAATGACTATAAAGAAACTGCAGGAAAGTTTTCACTAGCGATGACAGACCGTGGTGACATTCAATGACAAAAACTTTCTGTAGTGATATGGCCTTCGTCAGTCCTGGATCAGCCGTCAGCGATGAAGGCCAGACGTCAGAAAAGAAATTCATCCGTGAATAAAAAGACTTCTGGTCTCAGAGTGCACCCCGGTCCTGTCATCGCTACAAGAAAACTGTGGTCACTGCAGTTTGTTCTGGCATAATAGCTACATTTTTTTCCATAAAGTTCAAGGATTTGAGAACAGCCGGAACAAAAATGTATCAATCATAATTTACAAGAACCATTAACAGAACATTAGGTATGATTAGTAGAAGCATTGTTTCAGCAGAATGGGACTAAAGGCAGGCACACGCATTATGATTTGATGAGATAATTGTACGATGATATGATTTAGGCACGAGGTCTGTTCCAGCCTGGGTCAGTCGGTGTTGACCGTCGGCAGATAAAGTAAGTTAGCACGGGATATGTAAAGGTTTCAGTCTGAAAGGGGCTCTATGTAACATACTTTATATGTATCATTCACTTTTTTACTGGCCATCTTTGGAGCTTCCTCATCTCTCTGTTGCACATACAAGCCTGTCGACGATTAGTTCATGGTGTTCAAGGCTGCAGGACTGTGGATTGGTCATGGAGGACATGGGCCTGTTTTACTGCCACAGTCCAAAGGATGAGAATTTGTGCAAGTTCTTGAGTGCTTTGTCTCAGGTCCTCTCCCACACCAGTAGCTAATGTTAGTGTAGTTATTGAGTCCACCCACAAGAACTAATGACTGGTTTCCAGCACAGCACTGAGGTTCCACAGAGCCCTGTTAAGTCTTCAGATCCAGTTGCCGCAGGATTTTTTATATTTGCAACCGACACCTGCGGCCGATCATGAATAGACTGAAGGACGAGATGGACTGCAAATAAAAAGGTTTGTGTTTCCGCTGCACTCTTGCACTGGACAGCTGATCCGGTGGAAACCCTGCTCTCCTTTTGTGACCTTTTTAAACCCAAATTGCACTTGACTCGTTAACGTGGCGTCCACTCCATTATGAGGCTTATACTTTTTCTTGACTGTCCGAGGCGAAACCAATCTGTGAAAGTTGGTTGAAGCGATGTTCATGTCCAATCTTTGGAGGTGTCAGCTAGCATCAGGTTTATGCCAAACAAGTGTACAGACATGCCAGCCACTCTGTGAGGTTGTACTTAGGCACAGCATGGTGCTTTGAGTAAAACGCTCGCTCCAGCGTGTAAACTATGCTCAGTGATAATGGTTACACATTGATGTTTAGCCTGCAGGTATAATGTCAGTCATTATTTTGGTGTAGCGCGTTAGCATGCTATCATTTGCTCATTAGCGCTAAATACAGAGAACAGCTGATGCTGATGTGAATGTCCTTTTGTTTTGCTCTTTGTTTTTTGGTCATAAAACTCTTGCAGAAAAGTAAATTGACTTGCTTGTCACTGTATTGTGAGCATGATGGCACGCTGACATTAGCATTAGCCCCACAGAGCCTCTACTACAGCAGTAGACTGCAAGTACATTTGTTAATAGGCTCGTCACTCTGAGCCGTAGAGCGCACGCCGCCACAGACTGGACCGCTCATACATTTGGAGCGCTGTCGGAATTTACAATCCACAATCTGATCTTTTTGTGAATTTATACAGAAAGAGCACACTCGACTACTTTGAGCAATCATGCACGGCTCTCCCTTAGCCTTGTTGTTCTTAACAGTTTGCCATAATTTTTCTTTTTTTTTTTTGGCATTAATGGAGAAGTTAGGGCCCACTCAGCAAAACAAAAACTGCACAAATGCCTGGAAAAGCAATAAAATAAAAGGAAGTTTATAAAGAAAACACAAGAGGGTTGTGAATCAATGAGCAGGCCATTAAAGCCCGAGCACTTCTTTAAAACTGGACTCTGATGCATCACTAAGACTGTATCAGTAAATTGCAGGAACCATGCTGTGGGGATTTGGCATATTGGCTCCACGGTCTTATAATGATATTATGGAGGAACGTGCGTCTTGGTTCAGAGAGTAGTTCTACAGTCAGTTAAACTTCTCATAGCTTTACTGTTTAAAAACTCTTGTAAAGGTTTTATAATGTAACGTGTGTTACAACATATGTTTCCTTTTTGTACTGAATTTAGTCGTTTATTGCCAGTTATTCTATTAGTATGTCTTACATTAACTTGTTACCAAAGGGTTATTTAGTAATTATATTACTATGGAACAAAACATACAAACTGTGATCTTTGCAGTAGCTCCTCTTCTGTGTGTCCACACACACACACACACACACACACACACACGCACACACACACACACACACATGCACGCACACACGCACACTGGGATCCATGTGTTGATAGATCAAAGTCTAAAGCTGCACCGGCCTCGATCAATACACTTATTCACAAGAAATCACACACCCTCACAACTTGTCTGTTTTGTGTGTCTTGACCTGGTTTTAACTCTTCTCTAAATGTGACCGGACTGTTCCTAGGTCAGCTCTTTGATGTGACTCGCACAAAGACACCAATGAGACGCTGGTCTTGCCGGAGCCAGTTGAATCTGATGTCTGCGTGGTTGGTGACTGCAGGGGATGGGGCGAGGGTATCATATCATGCACGCACTTGAACTGGTCGGCAGATTCATTGTGTGAGGGCAGAGTGGGGAACACAGTGGATGGTGTGCACACAGTGCGGCTCGTTGTATGAATACACAGTCGGGCTGAATGGACGGGGTCAGACGTGCTAAATGGGTTTACCATTGTCTGTCCACTGTTTATTGTCCACTTAATGGTTACCTACCAGTTGTTCTGTCTGGGTGCACGTGTGTAGGTAGACGGATATATTGGTATAATAAATGTTACTGTAAAATCAGGCATTAACAGAGGATGCAGAAATGAAATGGAAGATTTAGCTTTCGTTCACTATCTTAATCCCGCTAATTTCACATGCTCTCTGTCTCTCAACCTAATGGCCAATGGTTTATTTTTGTGCTGGGGCTGTTCAGGCAAGTTGAAAAGAAGCATGGAGCTAGAAACTGGAGCCTGTCAGCTTACTTTAGCATAGTCACGTAAGACCGGGATAAACTTCTGACATGACTATCTCAAGTTAAAAAAGTATACCGAGCAGTGCTTGTAAAACTCAATAATTAACACACTGTACATCTTTGGTTTTACTGGCATGTGATGCACTGTACTCGTTTCTTGGCAAGGCATCACTTCCCACGTTCTTGTCATCTCCGTGAGGTTGTCAGGCTAACAATGGAGTTGCCGTATAAGAGTATTGTGTAGTTGAATAAGCTGTTCTCTAAAAGTAGATATAGCACTCAACTCCCCCTGTAACCGCAAACTGACACTTCTAGAAATGCCATCATCAAAACCAAAGACAGTCCCATGACCTGTTTAGTTCTAATATGCAAATGACACTAAACTGACTATGGTTGAACATGGTAGTGACACTGAACCTGCAAAAAATCATCATGGTACTGTTGTCAATGGCTGTGTCTGCAATCATTCACTCATTCCTTACTCCCTAGTCACTACATAAGGAGTCCAACATAGTGCACTATATAGGGAGCTCATAGGCAAAAAGAAAAAAAAAAAAAACCCTTTGGGCACAGTCAATTTTCTCATCTGACTCTCAAACATCTGTGGGACATGCTTGAACAAGTCCGATCCACACAGGCCCCAATTCACTACCTACCGGACCCAAAGGACCCACAGCCAATACCTTGGTGGCAGACACCGAAGGGCACCAACAGGGGTCCTGTTTCCATTTCACTTCACCTGGTAATGGTATTAACGTAACGTAAGATAAATCTTGTTTTCACAGCATACAAAAGTATTCTTTACCGCGAAGTTCTTCTAACTTTTGAGCCAACAGTTTGTTAGAAGACCCTCTCGTGTTTCAGACAATGTCTGCATGCACAAAGACAGGCTCAGAAGGGGCTGTGTTGCCCAGTGTTGGACCTCACAAGTATTTCTGAACAAATCTCTGCAGCGAGAATCCACGATCTTCTGTCATCTCTGCTCTCATTCTTCAGGAAAATCTTTTGAAATCTAATGCAGCCTATTAATCCCCATGATTTTGAAATGAGAGAATGTAACTTCTGATGTCCACATAATTCTGGCCACTTTGAGCGCTTTCATTTCCATCCATCTGCGTGTCTCTATGTGTTTACCGGTTGCTGCACCAACGGTGGGTCAGCAGATGTACTTTTATATCTCATTTGCCATGGTAACAAGAATTTCCTGATTACAGTGTCAGTAGAGACGGTAATAACAACCTCTCCATTCTCTCCCTTAAACACACACATTAGTGTCCTGCTCGCTCTCTGCACACTGCCTCCCTGCTCCTTGCTAAGACAGCCATTCATTAAATATACAAGGCAGAGCTTTAAATAAACCTGAAGCCGGAGCAGGCTGCCCCTCCGAGGGCCGCTGGGGAGCTCATGAAAGAGAATAGGCAGCACATTTGGCAACGCGCGTGCACGCGCACACACACACATACACACACACATACACACACACATACACATACACACACACACACACACCTTGTACTGAGTGTGTCATTGTGTCAGGAGACCTCAGTCTGACCCCATCAGCTGAAGACGCTGCATCAGCAAACACCGATTTCTTCAACTCTCAGTTTCTTACAATAGATTTTGTTACTGTACGACTGCAGCATCTGCACTTTACACCAGGGTGGGTCGCCGCTCTTTTTTCTTCTCCTCCTTTTCTTTTTTTGTTGAGCGGGAATGGCGATTACTTATTTATGACAGAGTGCGGTTAGTTTTAGAGCTTAGCCTAATCAGGATTTTTACTTCCTCTCCTCATTACTTTATTATCATCCTCCGACATCTCTGATTTTGCTTCGGTGGCCCGGCACACTGCAGAGCGCTTCTGTAATTCCTTTCCTTTCTCTGTATCTCATTGTTATGATGCTGTAAGTCTATTGTCAGGTATAGACGATAGATCTATACTGTGTGAAGCCAATAAAACTACTTACATTCGCCGCACTCTTTAAATAAGTTTCAGTGTTGCAACAAAACCATAATGGATCTTCTGAGCTGATAAAACTGGTGGGACTTTGCTTGTAACCGACGTGTGTCTTCTCCCCTCTCTAAGTTGGTGATGTACGTCGGCCAGGTGATGAAAGATTTGCTGAAGCTTCCCCGCCCTCCCTCGCCCCCTGTCGTGAAGCTGGAGACACGTGTCGATGCCGAGTACGGGCTCCCGTCCACCCACGCCATGGCCGCCACCGCCATCTCCTTCACGGTTTTGCTAAGTGCTCCCTCCAGGATACAGGTGAGCATCGCCGCAAGCCCCGATCACATACAACAAAACTCTTGGCACTTGTGTGCGAAACAAATATGACATTACTTAATAATTATTACATGCACATTAAACGTGTTGTGCTCTGTGAGATGCCTCCAACTGCATCTCAGTTTCCACCAGCAAACTGAGCCGGCTCGGGTCCAAAAGAAAGGTCACAGCATCGACCGGGAAGCCGTCTGTGTCATCAGACACAGTTCACAATTCCAAAGACCAATCCACTTAATAAGACAGGCGTTCCACTCCCTGAAGTGAGAAGTGGTTGAAAGCTCAGTAAAGCCAGTCAGTTGACCCTTTGAGGTTAAATAAGTGGCCACGCTCGCACTGTGGTTTTACAAATGGCGATGTCGGTCATCTGCTTGGTAGAACACTTTGGTCCGGACTGAAATGTGTCCTGGATGTATTTCATTTAAAGGGATATTTTGTGTTTTTTGAATTGGGGTCATATAAAGTACATATCTATAGTCGATCTGTTCCTTTCCATAATCACCGATCAGCGCAGCCTCGGATTGGAGGAGTAGAGAGCTGCTCCAGCCCAGACGCTCAGCTTTGTACTGCAGTGAACAGTGTCCAGAGAAAAAGGGAAACCACCTAAAACAAGGCTCACCTTAAAACATCTATAACAGTTCAAGTGTACGTTGTGAAATTCACACTGCTTTACATCACCACCCTTTCTTTAGGCACTACATTTTCTCAACCGTAGAACCTCAACCGTAGGGATGCGGAGGTTCGACGGTCGGTTAAGTGTCATTTTTATCAAAAGTAAACCTCTCGTCCAGCAGCTGGGCCTCACACTGTATTTTGCCGCTTGCAGATCGCCCGTCGCCCAGTTCGCTAATGTGCAGGGATACGGAGGTTCTACGGTTGAGAAAATGTAGTGCCTAAAGAAAGGGCGGTCTGACAGCGATGTAAAGCAGTGTGAATTTTCCCTATACAACATTCACTTGAACTGTTATAGAGTTTTTAAAGTGAGCCTTTTTTTAGGTGGATTATTTAACTTTTTCTCTGGACCCCGTTCACTGCAGTACAAAGCTGAGCGTCTGGGCTGGAGCGGCTCTCTGATTTTCCAAACTGAGGCTGCGCTGATCGGTGATTACGGTAGGGAACAGATCGACTATAGGTATGTACTTTATATGACCCCACTTCAAAAAACCCGAACTATCCCTTTAAATGTAGAGCTGACATCTGCTGAAAATTCATAAAGCCGACAACGTTCAGCCTAATGTTGATCTTCGGCGATCCTCTGACTTCTCTTCTACTGCCAGCATGAGGTTGTTATTTGGGGTTTTAGTGAAATGACTTGGCAACCAGTGAGTGAATTTCCATAAAATTGGTTACAGATATCCATGTTCCCCTCAGCAACCAGCAGCATGGTTCCACTGCTCCTCCTCAAGGTCAGAATTGTGCAGCCCACCTGACATTTTGAAAGAAGTTGACATTTTTGTTTTTACTAAAATTTCTCGACAACTATTACATAAATTGCCATACATTTTTTTTGCTAAACAGTCTCTTATCAAAGCTGGAAAAATGACTTCCATGCCTCCATTTCAACAGCTCGGGGCCTAGTCCACCTGGGGTCCACACACCGGGAGGCCACATTGTAATTAGTACATACATGCATCATCGCATTTGTGTTACATTGTGCGTAAAGCCTCAAATGCCTTCACTTTACACAAGTTACTGCATTCATCTTACTGTCAAATCCTAAATTCCCACCCCTGATATTCATTAATGGAATAAAATATCTTAATTGTACCCGTTCGCAGGCACCGGCCCAATTTCAAGTGTTAATTGAACAAAAAGAATTGCTATTTCATTCATTTCTTCTTCTTTGCTTCTTTTTTCACTTAACATGAGAAAATAATGGAGGCCCTTGCAAGTCGTCTCAGTCTGACATTTAGACACAGCAATAACAATTACTGTACATTGTTTCTTGATGGTAAGTGATTATTACTGAAACTGCGATAGTCGGTGGTTACACTAGCTATTACAATAAAAAAATGATATTTCCTCCATTGCTGACTGCAGATGACGTACTTACACCTCATTAGAGCTGGGAGGCACAGAGTAAGTGGGTGTTGAGCTGTAATTGTGACCCTAGGTATCTCATTAGTGGTGCTATTACACTGCCATTGGATTTTATGGATTCCTTTATACGATAAGTGAGGCACCAGTTAAATGAGTCGATCCAAATGAACAGCTTCGCATCACATCAAGGCGCTGGCTGAAGTGCAATCAGAGGCGCTGGTGGGAGCCCGTGGACGGCAGCTTGCTCACCGGTGGCTGAGCGCAATGAAGGGAGTGGCCCGGCTGTCCATCACAGCGTCCCGACTGTGCTGTTGGACAATAGGCGAGGACGGGCGGGGCCAGCAGTCACCATCAGTCACCATCAGCCACACCCGTCGAGCTGCTGTTTGGTCTTCTGATGGACTCGACTGAGTCAATGACTGTCAGTCCACATCTCCTCCTCCAGACTCTGCCCCCCTTTTTATTTCTCCCACTCTCCTGCCAAGTCAATAAAACACTCAGTGGCTCCATCATAGGCCGTCTTAATCAAGCGCTGTTTTAATGAAGAACCGAGTCAATGCTCAAATCATTCAGTGAGCAGTTTATGGCCTCTTCAGCTGTCAGCCTGATTTGCGGTCGAGTCATTCCAGCTATTTGCCCTCATTTTTTCTCGCAGTGCCACTCTCAAGGTCAGAGAAATCGTCCCTGCAACCCCCGAGACGACCCATGTACAGTAGATCACTTAACTGTGGCCTGACATTCCTCGAAGATTCCCCCCCTGAAAGAAAAGAGCATGCATAGCTATAGACGGGTAGCAGGCTGTTGCAGAGACTCCTGAATAGCCAGAGGGCCTTGGGGCGATCTCGCCCGGTTCCCAGAGCAGGTCGGAGGTCACGACAGTCAATCACAGAGTGACCCCCTCCTGTCCCTGGCATCCTTTGTGGCCTTTCAAAAAAACCCCTCTCTTCATGAACTACCAGTGAATGGGCTTCCAGCTGCAAAAGACAGGAAAAGACACAGGAAAAAAGGCAGAAAGGAGGAGAGGAGGGGGGCACAGGAGGGGAGGGTGGAGGAGGTAAATGAATACACAAGGCCTCTCTTCTCACTGTTATTGAAATGAAGGGGGAAACAAAACCTGCCGCCGTAGGTAAAGGAGAGGCGGAGAGAGAGGATGGAGAGACAGTAGCGGAATAAAAGAACAGGGACTTAATGACGGGCAGAACGTCAAAGGGGCAGAATGGATAAGTGGGAGAGAGAGGAGTTGGACACCGCCATTAAGAGGATTGACGAATGGATGATTTGATCACAAACTAACAGGGAAGAAAAGTACAAAAGGACAACCATTCTTGTGTTTTCACAGAGGAATGACAGGAATTTTGGGCACATGTGGTATTACACTCTGGTTTCACAGATTTCATCTTACATCACTTGCGTGTGTGAGAGAGAGAGAGAGAGAGAGAGAGAGAGAGAGAGAGAGAAATACAGTTATCAGTCTGTGTTAGTTGGTGATCTAAGTGTGTGTTTTGTGACTCAGTTCCAGTTTGAGGTGGGTCTGCTTATCGCAGTGACGCTGTCGTCCTTAGTGTGTCTGAGCCGCCTCTACACTGGGATGCATTCGGTTTTGGTGAGCAAGTCCCACACACACACACACACACACACACACACACACACACACACACACTGCATGAAACATTCAAGCTCAGTGCAGGATTCATTATTCATATCGGGGTCTGTTTAAACTGTCTGACTGAGGCTTAAATCCAAGACTTTAAATGCAGCGGATGCTTAACGTTCCGTTCATTTAAAAAATCCTGATGTCTTAATATTGAGTTATTAAAGTAGTACACATTCATCACAGTAATCAGGATGGAGTAATGTCTGTTTTCCTTATTATAAATAACTAATGGCCTTTTTGGGAAGCGTGCCTTCTTGCCAAAAGTCAGATGAGAAGAGGGATACCACTCTGTGTGTGTGTCTGTGTGTGTGTGTCAGCAGCCGCTTAGCTTAGCAGAAAGACTGTAAACCAGAAAACGGCTAGCCCAACACAAAATCCACCCAGAAGCACGTCCTAAGCTCGCTATTTAACACATGGTATCATTGAGGGTAAACGAGAAAAAAAAAAGACAACGTGTTATTAAGAGCACATCGAGGTTACTGTGCCAGGTCAAGACTAAGTGGGCACATACGTAAATTCCCAGTCTCGCTTTTTTATCTCTTTTGAAACAAATGATACTTAAGGCATCAATGTTTCCCTCTGATGGAGCAGTTGAGCCAAGCTGAGCTAAATGGCTTCTGGCAGTAGCCTTATATAAAGTGAACTCTTATATGTTCATCTAACTCCTGGCCAGAATGCAAAGACGTTTTTAGTAATTTTCCTGCCCGTTAGATGAGAGAATTGATACCGCTCTTGCGTCTTCCCATTAAACTAAAGGCTGCAGTGAGCAGCTGGTTAGATCACCTCTGCTGACAGACCGGAAAGAGGTAGCCTGGCTCCGTCTGAAGAACAAACACAAGCCGCCTAGTAGCATCTCTAAAGCTCACTGATCAACTCTTAGAATCGGGAAAAAAACAGGGGGGTTAATGTTAGGCTGCTGTGCCCAGTTAAGAAATAGTTGGGCACATCACCACTGTAAAATCACCATCTGCTGTTTTAAACATTTAGGCTTCTACTTCTTTTCAGATTAAAGAAACAACATGTATGCGTTCATTTGTGTGCTTTTAAGGTGATGCCAGGCACATTTTGTTCTCATATCAAAGGCAGGCAGCTGTTTCCCCTGTTTACACTTTATCTAAGATAATAAGCTTATTGGCTACTTCTGGTAGCCTTATCTTTACTGTACACACAAGTGGTATTAATATTCTCATTAACTATTGGCAAGATACTACATTTTTCTTCTGTTTACATTTGTTTGAAATACTGCTTTAAGGACTTCTGGTAAAAACATATTCTTATTGTTGTTTTCAGGATGTGGTGTGTGGCGTTCTAATCTCAGGCGTCATCTTGTTCGTCACCTACCCATGTTGGGAAACCTTCGACCGCTTCCAGCTCCACAGCCCCATCTCCCCCGTCATGGCGTTAACTGTGCCCCTCCTCCTCAGCTACACGTATCCAGAGCTGGGCCATTACAGTACCACGAGGGGCGACACCACCACCATTCTAGGCTGTTTGGCCGGGAGCTCTGTGGGATACTGGGTGAACGAGCGGCTGGGGCAGACTTTTGAGCCGCAGGGGGTATTGCCTGTGCCCCTACCCGCACTGACGGCGGAGGCGCTAATGGCGGGTACTGCCCGCTCCCTCGTGGGAGTTTTAGCATTAGTGGGAACTCGGCATGTAGTGAAGACCTCGAGCCTCCGGATTTTGTATTCCTGGTACGGAGTGCCAAAAACAGACGACAGTGCCAGGAGGAGGAGAGAGATCGAAGTGCCGTACAAGTTTGCCACATACACAGCTGTTGGACTTGTCCATTCTATACTGTGCAATAGAGTTTTTATCTTACTGGGGCTACTATGACCTAATAGCATAAGACTGATGATCTGAGCAGAAGAGAAATATGTATTTCATATTTAAATTCATATTTATTTCAATGTCTATCAAGTGAACTTGTTTTTTTGCATACCAACTTCTTGAATACAAGCAACTTCCACGTGGAATGATAGACAAGATGTACTTGTAACTGACCTGAATGCAGATCAAATATAATGTTCACATAATAAAGTTTTCATAATTTACTTACTCAAGTCTAATCATTGTTTAAATTGTCTAGGCTGTAGCATTGTCTTGTTGCTGCGTTGTGTATTTCAGGAGTGTCATGTGCAAGTCTGCCCGTATTCTCTTCTGATAGAAGAACCCCACCTCAAGCCAGACAAGCTCATACCAGTCAGAGAAACCCTATCAGAACCAGTTTAACTGACATTTGGCAACTTCACATCAATAGCACCTGTTCAGGTCTTAGTCATGTCACTTGGCGGGTTATAACAGGCCGCACCATATGGGCTTGGTTACTGTAGATTCAGGACAGACTGCGCAGGAATGAAAGGGTTAACCTCCCTTTGCTACAGTAGAGTTTGAAGGAATGCCGGCGCACCTGTCAGACTGAATTTACAAGATGGCTTGTTATCTGCACAGCTCACTTTTCACGTGGGAGGGTACTGGCTGCAACCATTTCCCTTTGAATTGACAGTAAAGGGTCAACAGATACGGTTGAAGTCGCACTTGTCACCTGATGAAAACATTCACTCCAAACAAACAAAAAGAATTCGAAGTGCTCAGGCAGAAGTTCAGATGGCTTTATTTGATGGTTGAAGGCAAGAACCTTTTGTACTTGTATGAAAGGATCAACAGTCTTTTTTAAAACGAAGGACCTGAGCTTTGGTTATTGTATTACATGGACGTTGGAACAGCGGTTGAACATTGTGTTTCATATCACTAAACTTAAACCAAGACCAAAAAACATCGGATGGAACCATTTAGTTAATTTATTCTGTGCTAGTATGATTCAGATCTTATTGAAGGCAGCCACATCAACAGACTGAACATATTCCTCGAAGGCGGTGATGGTTTCCTCCAGCAGATCCGTGCCCACTTTATCATCCTCGACCACGCAGCCTATCTGGAGCTTCTTGATGCCGTAGCCCACCGGTACCAACTTGGACTGCCCCCACAGCAGCCCGTCCATGCAGACACTTCGGACGCACTCCTCCAGCTTGCCCATGTCCGTCTCGTCATCCCAGGGCTTGACATCGAGTAGGATGGAGGACTTGGCGACAAGAGCGGGCTTCTTGGACTTCTTGGCGGCGTACTCGGCGAGGCGCTGCTCCTTGATTCTCGCCGCCTCTGCGCTCTCGGCCTCGTCGTCTGAGCCAAATAGGTCGATGTCTTCATCGTCGTTGCTTGTGTTGTTTGTCAAGGAGGGTGGCGTAGCCGGGAGGACGAGCTGACTCTTAGCTGATGGAAGGCTGGCTCTTTCCCTCTGGAAGGTCTTGATGTGGTTATACCAGCGCCTGAGGTGGCAGAGGGTTGGTTCTGGAGCGGAAGGGATGGCGTCGAACACTGCAGTATCGGCCTGGGATGCCACGAAGCCCTCCATGTAGCTTTTGTCCGCCAGAAAATCATTGAGTGCTTTAAGGCCTGCTGGCGTGCTCATGTCACCAAACACAGTTTTTGTGGAAGCTGGTTGGGAAGACGGGGCCTGCGAGGATCCGTCTTGCGTGGGGAACTTGTGCTTGATGGCTTCCTGCATGGGGACGTCGTGTGTGAGGGTGGTTTCAGCAGTGTGGCCACTGGAAGAACCAAGGCAACAAAGCAACAGGTAATGAGTCACTGAGTTTAATTGCCATGCACCAACCCCAAGGCACAAGTAACCTAAATTAAGAACAGGCATGCATGTGCAAGCCCACACACAGATGCACACCATTCACGTCACAAACACAATGGAGTCTTGTTAATTTTTAATTCTTCTGACTTGAGTAAAAACAGCCTTGTTACTGATATATAAAACACAATGGCTCCACATAATGCTGCAGTTTGGTCCTTTAGTTTTCTCATGCACAAGCTAGAGATCATCTCCCGCACATGCAACCCCAAAAACCAAACACTCGTCATCGTTTTAACAAATATAGAGCCTCATGTATTTCCTTCATGAATCTGACTGCTTTCCGTTTTGATCCGGGAAAATAAGCTATGTATCATTGAGGATAGGGTTTAAGTTTAGGAAGGTGAAATCACAGGAAGGGCTCGAGGTCTATCTCCAGGGCTGAGCAGGGCATGGTCAGCTCGAAGCGGTTGATGACATCTGGGTGGAGGACCCCGAGACGGCCTACGCTCTTCCCAGAGACAAAGATCTCTGCACAGCGACCGGGGAAGAAGGTGGAATCTACGACAAAAAAGAAGCAAACATAGAGGAATATGAACTAATATGACATGAATCATTACTTTAAGTGAGAAGACAGTTTATGGTCATATCACTCAGTGGAGAACACCTACACCTGGCACTGACTTCTTCTTTTCTTACTGAAGCCCAGACTGTCAGGACGAATTACAGATCACATCCTCTTGCCGTTTGCTTTGTAAATCAACAGTTATCACCTCCACTTGAATGCAATCTGTTTGTGTCCTGGCAAATTATTTATGACCAGTGTGTTACTATGTAACATGCCATCTGTTTGTTCTGGGTACTTGGATCATGATTCTGCCACTATATATTTGCAACATGCTCACTCGAGATGCATTTGCACTTTACTGCGGACGCCTTTATTTTTCTCCAAGTATTGATGATGTCACTGATGTCATAGTATTGATCGAGCCTTCATCTTAAGTATGCACATCGTATCACAGAGATTATGAGTCAATCACACAGTGTGGGCGGTACCCTGCTGCCTTTCTTGTTACTTGATTTTCTCTTGATAATCATTTGTTCACCCACATACAACAATTGGTTCTTCATTCATTTATTCTAAACAAACCCAAATCCTGTAGGGCATCACTTAACCACATAATTTTTCCAAGGAGGGCTTGATCAGAAGTAAAACAAAAAAAAAAACCTTTGGAGAGGAACTTAAAACGAACATTAAAACGAACATTTAAATGAAAATGTCACAAGTCCTTACTCTGAAGTTAACTGTCCGGGTCAACCGTACATACATTTCGCCCTCTGATTAAAATCTGATGGTCCAGTCTGTGTGTCAGTGTAGAGGTCACTTCAGTCCAGTAGGAATAAAAATCCTCCACTGACAGTCAGATGAAAGAACACACATGTCAATGTGAGAGGCGTTCGCTCACTTTGTTCAAAACACTGACATGCAAACAGAAAGACAGACTTGTCAGAGATTTAACAAGATACAGGGGTTGCCATGACAACAGCCCCCCACACACACACAGACATGGCATTCTCCCATAGTGCACCGCTTCTTCCCACGCTGCCTTGCTAATAGGTTCCAGAGCCCACTGCTTAGATGTTCACTCATCACTATGTATGAAGGCTTGGAAAACACATGGACTGTACTTTCAACTGTTCAAGTGTGTGTGTGTGTGTGTGTGTGTGTGTGTGTGTGTGTGTGTGTGTGTGTGAGATGGCAGCTAAGGCAGGGACATTTTAACTGAAAGACTTCATCTCATTCATTTCACTTGCCTGTTCTGTGTCAGTTAGGTGTATTAAATTGGAATGTGCTTGCGTCGGTTCACACGTCATCCACTTGTGCCATGAACGGGATGCCATGGCAACTATATAA
Source organism: Sparidentex hasta (assembly GCA_030272975.1). Classification (NCBI taxonomy): domain Eukaryota; kingdom Metazoa; phylum Chordata; class Actinopteri; order Spariformes; family Sparidae; genus Sparidentex; species Sparidentex hasta. Next base: position 53,366 of record JARJLU010011454.1, on the reverse strand, counting down.
ATAGCTCCGGTACATCTTAAATAACCAATCAGTCAATGAAAATCCTACACTTGAGCCGGGCCACTTTCCGCCCACTCTCCTCCAACTTTCAGCGAGGCTTTCAGTGGAAAGGAGATTTAGAGAGTTGCATCAGATAACTGAAATATAACTGGCTGGTGTCGCTATCATTGGGCCAAAGGATTTATGACTATTTTAGACAACTAGACAGAGAATTCACACTGCTTTTTACTGGAGCAACAAATGCCTTATCCTGCATAAAAGAGCTGCTGACATGCGTAAAATGATTACCAGTACCAGGGATGTCCAAGGATTATTAGTATGAGCTTCATTGTCATGGGTCTTATTTACGGTTGTCTGAGTTTTCATGCTGAAAAGAGTAAATTAATATATTTAATTCCAGGTCTTGTTTTCATAGTTTTGCATATGATCTCTATTGGTTATGTAACGCGTTCACCAAAGTAACAATCGAGATACAGGAATACAATAATATTGCTCAAAACGAAGTTTAACATGGAAAAAACACCAGATCTGCATCTAAATCATCTTTACAGAGATTTGCAGTGAGTTTCAGCTCATTGTTTATCAGCCCAACTGAAACTTTACTGTTCAGGTTCATTGTCACTGCTCCTATAGCATCATTTTTCAGTAGCTGTTTTGTCTAAAAACCCACTATACACTTCCTGATAACCACAGAGCACCACACTGACACAGTTATGGGTTAGCGGGTGAACATACGCATTTTGCATCACTATGTTTATATTTTCTATTTATATGTATATCTTGTAATGTCTTACAAGGTGGTGGAGACCAAAGGCAGAGCTAATAGACTGTGACTATTATTCTACTGGATATTCATCAATATCACTTTAAGGGGAATTCTGGAATTTTTAGACCTGGGTTTTTCCATGTTTTGGCAGCAGTGACGTGACTGCAATGACTGCAAAGTTATAAACACTGTCTAACTGTCTAAGTTACATACACTGAAGGTGCTTGTTTTTTGCCCCTGACAAGCAAAGGTTTGTTATTCTAAACAATTCCCACAGTGGAAAACCTTTTTGTTATTCTGTTTGTAAGCATAAATATAGGTTTTGTTCAAATCGCTCTGAGAATGGGTGAAATGAGTTGTTACAGTTGTTTCCTCATCTAGAATGTCATTGTCAGCCATGACTTTGGAAAAATATTCTCGCTGGCAGTTCAAGTGGGTAAACTCCAAACTCCTCTCTCCAACTCTGACGCACGCTTCCACACAAGACTGCTCCTTGAGCAAGACTTGGGTTTTTCTGGATCCAAAAAAGATCTTACATTTTAACAAAGGTCTATCTCTGTAGAAATTGTTGACGTAACGTTGTCAGTCAGGAATAACAACCTCAGACTGTCGGCGGCAATGGCCAGCACCTTTAGCGGACGTGACTTACAGTCAGAGTTGCCACAAAGGATTATGCTGCAGCTGCCAGCTGAGGTGATCTACTGGAGTAATTCCCAGACATTTGGTAAGTCTGAATCATTTACACACCTTTAAATGTTGGTGACAACTTCCTTCTGTTGTCCCCACATGGCCTCAAAAAATAAATTGCAGGTTTAAAAAAACATAAGCATCACTACAAACCTTAAAAAAAAAAAATCATATAGGCTGAACACTTAGCGTCAATTACTGAACAAAAAGGAACGTGAACATGATGTCCTTCCTAACAAAGGGTGTACGGGCCAAGACTTTGCATTGGACACAGTTGTTAAGTGAAACACAGGCATCTGCCTCTTAAGTGGTTCCTTCCTCCACTTGGATCCCCTGACTCGTTATTTCATCCCTGCTTCCCCGCTGAGTGGAGGAAACTCAGCTGACATGTATTCCCTGAGCCACTCACTCTGCCTGTGCCAGGAGTGATGGCGAGTTATCTGTAGCGCCGTTCCAGCCCGCTGATGGATGCATCCTGACGTTGTGTGTCTGAGTCAGGTGAGCTCTTAGACTGGGGTCATGACCTTGTAATGGGGTTAAGGACACACTGGCATATGTGGCGGGAGGGCTTAGGCTAATGGTGCATAAAGTGTTGAAAAAAAAAATAGCAGAGAGGATGGACTGAGTGGGTGTGTGTGTCCAGTATGTTGTGCATTAGTGCGTTCTGTGAGAGCATGTCCATTTCAGCTCCCTTTTAAGTGTGTGAGTGTGCGTGTGTGTGTGTGCCTGTCAGATGGGCAGTCTAAGCACCCGTGGGTGGGTGTGTATGTGCCAGTCTGTCTCGCTGCTCAGCACTGCAGTGGGTGACGTGACTCCCGTGCACTCTCCCACACTGCAGACTTTACACGCTCTCATAGCCTTTCCTGCTTACGCCTCCAGCCGTCACTCTGTCGCTCTCCTGTCACCCACCACCCCTCCCCCCCTCCCTCTCTAGTCTCATCTCATGCCTTGTTCCGCTCCCATGTCTGCCTTCCTCTCTCCTCACTGCTCTCATTCACTGATACTTGAGCCCATTGATTTGCAGTCTGAATGGGCCAACGGAGCCTGAGTGGATATCCTGCAGTGTGACCTTGGAGCGTGCAAGCCAGAAGGAGGCTGGAGTGTGAGAGAGGAAGTGTGGAAAGAGGATCCAAAACTCAAATGATGTCTGAGAGTCTCTCTGGGAAAATGGGGGCCAAAATGGACACAGATTGGCCAGAACAGTGCAACAGAGCCTTAAGTCGAACAGATCAATTGCCTTATCGAGATGAAACTCTACTGAGTCATACCTCTATCTGCAAAGAACTTAATTGCATGTATTATTGTTCCAGTCGCCTGTCACTACTGGTTAATGTAAGTGCTGTGAAAGTGAAACTCTGACCAGCTCTCCATTTACGCGATTGTTGTTCCCCATTAAAGTGCAAAACAGCCTTTCAGATTGAAGCTTATCAAAGTGTTACAGTCTCGGAGTGCTGATGCAACATGACTTGACTCGCCCATCTCATTTATGATGATTTTACTCAGATGCATTTCATCATCAGAGACACAGGGAAGTTATCTAAAATGAGTTCTTGGCCCACAACCGCAAACCTCGAGTGCTGGTATGACATCTTTGAGTTATATTGAGCAGAATGATGACAGAACACTGAACGCCAATGCTAATTGATTTCCGTTATAGGCTAATAACAGTTATCCTGATTTATCTGTGTGAGGTGATGTTGTTAGTGATTTTAGAGGTAGAAGAGAGGAAGTACATGGAATACAGTCAAACGTGGTTCAGTAAAGGTTCAAAAGCAAGTTTCTCAGTAAGGGGCCGTAGATTTAAGTTGGAGTCCATGACCTAAAATTCACATTTTCACAAATTCTGTTCATTCATAGCTTGTTATTGTCTTTTGTTTTGTTTTGATTACAGGGGTTTCTAGTGCAAATGAGTTAAAACCTATAGAATATAATCATTGTATACAACAAGTTGTCAAACGCGGTCTACCGTAACACTGTAAAGTTTTCAATTTGTGTACTTGTGTACCCTGATCTTCTCCCATTTACAATGAAACCTCTTAAAACACTAAAACTTTAAGTGATGTTGCACAACTGTCATAGACACTGTGGTGATGGCATTGCTTTTAATGAGAAAAATAAATTTTTACCTCCACCAAAAAGGTTATGCTCTCACGGGTGTCTGTTTGCTGTTTGGCTGGTTTGTCAGGAGGATTACACAAACTTCAGGAGAGATTCCAACAAAACTGGTCTCAGCCCAGAAGAGACCCCATTAATTTATGTGGATCTGGATAAAGGGACTGATCTAAAATAGGACTCTCTCTCACCTTATTTAACATTGTGACATTTTCATTAGTATCACTCATTTAATAAGCAGTACGAGTTATGATTTCCAAAAATGGGCAACATCAAACCACACTTACAGAATGACTTTGCCAAATACAGGAGGTCAGTAAGATAGAGGTTCAAAAGTAATGCTTGGATGACATTTTGTGTGTTGGTGGTGTAAGCATCAGTAGTTTTGACTCAAGGGCACATCTGTTAAATGTTAGTTTGTGTCTGTTACTGAGAAACAGAGAGAGTACCGGACAGCATCAGATGAGACTGGAGAAGATGAGTGGATTTAAGTCATTCTAGTGTTAAGACAACTAGGCCACTACAGCTGAGAGGATCTGGGCTCTTTATAATGCTGCATAAAAGCCTGGGACTGTTTTGAACGACAGGTGAACCAGTGGTTTAGTGAAAACAATATCCAGACACATTTTGGGTTGAATCCCTTCTACACTGCACAATACAGAATCTCAACTGGCTTGTCTCGAGTCACAAAATGTGTGATAAACAGCATTATAATGAAGTACTGTAATGCTGCAGAGATACCATGACAAACAATCTTGTCCTCAGATCTCTGTAACTTGGATCAATTAACAGCTGTTTTATTATTATTCTGATTATTTATGTATAGCAAGTTTTTTGTCTATGTGCTCCATAGATCACACCCTACACAAAACCCCCACACTGCCAACTAATTGTGTTAAATTTAAATTGTGCATGCCATGGAAACCATGCCCTGTCATTAGAACAGGGTACATGACGCCCTGACAAAAAAAAACAAAACAAAAAAAACAAAAACAATATAGTCGCTGCTACTTATAGAACGGATTTATATAAATCACAACCTGAATTTTAACCTCATGTGAACCAGATCCATTTGCTCACCAGCTTGCCAAGTAAATAACCATGTTCCATCATCAATCTAGGGGTTAAATTATACCACAGGTATTTCCTTCTCCCAGTATATATCCAATCTTACGCAAAGCTGGCTCTTAAGAACATTCCTAGAGGCCTGAGTGTTGGTTTCCACAGCCATCCCTCTCAGGGTTTCTTACCGTCTGCAGCCTGGATGTGGTAGCCGGTACCGCGGGCTGGCTTCACCTCCAGCAACTGCATGGTTCGGTCCAACAGGCCGTGGATCACCTCGAAGCCAGGACTCTTGTTGTAGTAAACGGCACAGAAACGTCTGCTGTTCCTCGCCCCGACATCTGGTTGGTGGGATAAGAGGGAGGGAGTCGTAAGGACATTGAGGACTGCACTATACCAATAACTTACTATATCATTAATATTGTGTATACCAGTGAGTGTTCCAATTTATTTATATTTATTGTTGTCTTTGGTCTTTGAAAAGCTCTTCCAAACCTGAGTAATAAGTTACCATCCTCGTATCATAAAATGATTTTTAAGAAAATTCTTCAACCAAAAACAGAAATATTCAGTTACCAGATTATTTTGCAATACCACTGTTGGAATACACCGTGACCATCCGTAGAACAGTACAGTGCATTGTGTTGTGTGATATGCAACACTACATGGTTACTTCCTCCGCGTCACACATGCAGATGCCTACCTTTGGTCTCATCCTTCAGCACCACGTCAGAGATCTCAAACAGTTTGAGGGGAAGGGGCATCTTCCTGTTGGCAGCTACAGTTTTCAGCAGGCCAGGCAGCAAGGTAGTGCGCGCCACCTGGTGGTGACAAAGAGTTGTGACGCCTGATACATGGCTACAGCATTTCAGAGAGGAGCAGAGTGCCCTCTTCTGGTAAAATAACACTCCAACTTACAAGAGTGTGGGAACATCTTGCTGTACTAAATAATCCCTTTGCCCACTTTCCTCATTTTTAAATAACCTCTGGTGTTATGACATTAATTTTACAGAGAAAAATGACCAGCAGATGTATTCAAATTTCTTGATTTAATGTCAACATTTTCATTGTATTTCAAAAGTAATATTGCAACATTCACATTATTTTCCATTATATCCAGTTCATACAAATCTGCAAACATCACTTTACTAGTTTTAATTCAAGAATTGGTTATGAACCCCTTACCTGGAATTCAGCTGTCTTGGGGTTGGAGATATGAACCGCTCTGGTGTCTGCAATTTTCTTCCCAAGCTTGTCTGCTATATCTTCTTGAGAACACTACAGGGAGAGAAGGGACACGTTTACACTGATATTTTTTTCCTCAAAAGCTGTACAGACTAATTTCAAGAAAAGGTGCTTGCTTCAACATCTATTTGTCTTATTCTTACCAGGGCAAAGTTCAGGGCCTCTGTGAATCCAGCAGCTGCCAGGTCTTGTCTCAACAGCTCTGTCAGTTTATTCAGTGGGAACTGAGAACATATAGAGCAAATATATAAGATCACACACAGCATTTTATGGAATACATTGATATTCAGTTGCTCACAAATCAAACATGCAGGGACAAATCCCAGGCACCTGGTTGGCTACTGTGTAGGTGCGTGGTGTGGTGCGAGGGATGTTGTTGAATCCGTAGGCCATGGCGGCATCCTCCATGATGTCACAAGCGTGAATGACATCTGAGCGTGTGGGCGGGATCTCCACCTCAATCTCATCACCGACGCCAGTGACCTGCGAGAGCAGGCACATCCTGGTCAGCAACTGGGCGATTTTCTCGGTTGACTCACTGCCAGGAGAAGACAAGGTAAACACCGTTCATGAAAAAGAATGATGTCTAATATTTCTGAAGATATATTTACGGCAAAAAGAAATTTGTTGTTACGCTGCACAGCTACTGTACCACAGTGTCAGTGCCTATTTAAACTGGCAAGTCCTTAATAAACTGAATGCATCTTAACTACCCTACACTTACTTCCCATATCTTTATGCTGTATATTTCACTGTCACTATCACACAGAGAAGGTCCAAATGACTTACTTGATGCCAACTTTTCGGTTGATGAACTCACTCGACAACTTCTCCTTCCTGTAAGCCAGCTCCTAAAGCACAAACCAGGCGATAAGAGCAGAGAAAAAATAGGAGACAGTACAAGAAGTTTATGGCAGATTAAGATTGTAATAGAGTGTGCTGAATACAGTACTGGGTATTTGCAGGTCTTGCCGTCTGGGTGCAACACCTCAGCCTCCTCTACCCTGAAAGAGCAAGAAACAGAAGAAAATATCAACCTAACTGTGATATTCTTACATTCCTCATGTTGCACTTTTTATAAGTATCTTGAACATAGCACATATGACAAAGATTCCATTAGAAAAAAACAGTATTAGAATAATAGTTTTGTATTTGACAAGAAATTATTGTTATCTAGATTTGCTTAACGCAGGGCATAAGTTATGCTGTTTGAAGATGACAAAATAAACAAAAAACACGCACTTAGAAATACATAGAAACTTTACAGTATGTTCATGATAGGGCCACACCCTTATCAGCATTCTCAAAGCATGGTCGTGTGCAGCAAGAAAAGCCCACAGGAACTTTACAAGTCAATAAGTACATTAAATCTTTTAATCTGGAAAATGAAGCTAAAAGTCTTGAAATGAGGTCCAGCTGATGCATTTGACAGCTGATGGAAAACAGCTTCTGTAACATCATAGAATAGCCTGAAGGGCCTAAAAGCACACAGCTTTCTAGCCACACAGGGCAGTGAAGCACCGCCTCAAAATGCTGAGCTGGATTCACATTAACCGTCCTTCTCTGTTGAGAGATGAATCCAGTATGAGACAGATATGTGACTTACGTGAAAGGCTGTGCACAATACTCGCTGAACATGGTCACCATCATGTCCAACACGATCTTTGCCTGGAGAGAACAAGGTCAAGTTTAGATCCGCTTTTCTTTGTAACGCTGACAGAACAACATATAATAAGATTTCTGTGTTCTCCTGTCAGCTGTACCTTGGTCAGGTCTGTTGCCGTGCACTCAATGAAGACGTTCTTTGTCTTTAGGGCGATTTTTGAATGGTCCCCTGAAAAAAATTTCGCATAGATATTAACAGACAGACAGAGGGTACTTCAAGTTAATTTCCACTTCTGCCTTTGAATCTTCAGCTCAAGATCTTTGAATATTTCCTTAAAAAGCTTGTTTAAAAAGCCTGAAACAATTTCCATTTGTTAGCTGGTAAGACAGACAATACTGATAAAGTATCTATCGTATGCTGCATAAGCAGAGAGCTAAGCCAGAGATGAAGGCAGACACAAGAAGACAGAGACCCACCATTGATGATGGGAGGCATGGACAGGACAACACCATTGCTGTCATAGATGACGGGGTACACAGGTTTATCTTCAATAATGTGAAGGTAATGCCTCAGGTGGCTGTCTGTCTATATAAGTCAAAAGAAAAACAGCGGGTTAGCAGTGCTCAAACAGGCAAGTGACTGATCTAACCAACGTCAATGTCTTACCTTGTAGAGGCTCATGAGCTGGGTGGCAGTGTACTCTTTGGTCTGGTTGAGGGGTTTGAAGCAGATGTCTCCCGGAGGTTTGGCTGTGTATGTAAAAGGACCAGAGATGGTGTCCAGATCATGGGTCCCGATGGCCACCAGACTCCTCTTCCTGCACACAGTTAACAGTATGGAGGAGAGAGTACACCCTTATTATTATGTTCAACTAATTTAACTATCTGAATCCATACTTGAAATTGGCAGAGCTTGACTGGAAATTTAGCCAGAATTTGTTCATTCAAGCCTGATATTGAGGGTTAAGGGTTAATCAAATATTTATGAGAAAACTATTTACAGAAAAGCTTCACAATGTAGCTAACATTTATCTGCCAATTTGCTCAACAGCTCATTTGAGTCAAAGTTTTTTTTTTGTTTTTTTTTCCCATTTGAGCTTTATCAAATATGTGAATTTGTCTCTTTTCTCTGTCATACATCATTTCAAACAGAATATCTGTCTGTTCCATATCTTAAAAATCATCTTCACTGCTTATCCTGACAAAGCAGACAATATGACAACATCACTTTGGCTTCTAGAAAGCCTGGAAGTTGTGATCCTTTATGTTCCTGTCTAAAAATAAATTTAAACTATTTTTATCACTCCTATTTACACTGGTGCCAAAACTTCCCTGTTAATGATCTTTTCATTTGATCCCAAATTGAGTAAGACTTAACTATCATTGAGATATCACTGCAACGATGGTTTGCAGATTGGCACAACCTTGTGTCATTGTCTTGTGTAATAACCTGTATTACTCTGTACTGAACTTCTCATTTTCTGTTCTTGAAGGTCTAATTAATGTTGGAGCAGACATAAGTGTTGATAGAAAAATGGATGTTTAAGGGCATTCCTACATTTACTATATATATATATATATATATGGATTGATGTGGAAGTGGAAATGAAACTTTTACGCACAGGTTTATAGATCTGATAAAAATGATTTTATGCATCTGGCCCCTGCATAACACCTGTGCAGATGCAGCTGCAGCAACATCTCAGAAAACACCACTTGGCTGATTTTTAATTGAATTACTTTGTCAGTATAACAACTTGACACAGAACAAGTGCCCAAAAAAAAAATCAACAGGCACATCCTGTTTGGAGTTTTAACTGAACTGTACTAAGGATGTTTTAGATAAAGTGCTGTAAACAAATTCAAGCTTTTCAGGTTGTACAAGGCGGTTTCACGGAACAAAGTGACTAACAACACTATAAAGAGTCTAAGCCAAGGAATTCACAAGTGACAGTAACCACATTTCGGGTGGTATTCGAGGTATGAAGATGAATCAGCTGAAGTGTAACAGCTGATCTGACCTGCAGATGTTTTGGTGGAGTTTCTCCTGCAGCTCAATGAAGCTGTCATATCGCTCCTGTGTGAAGGTGATATTCCTCAACACTGCTGCCACAGCATAAGGTCGCACGGCTGCCGTCTGCACAGAAAAAAAAACACATTTGTTACAAACTGAGTGGTTACCATGGTAATATTCAAATATATCTGATTCATAAACTGAACCAATGACAGCTTCAGGCCAAGCACAATTTGTTTGCAATAAGTTATGAATGTTACCACAAACCTCCTTCGTAATAATCAGCCTCTGAGGCTCCCCGTTGGCTGGGCTGACACGTCTGTAACGAGGTGCCTCCAACCTGCAATAAAAGTACAATCTCTGTAGCAACGGTGAAGTCAGTCTGCATGCATTACACTTATAATGGATAAGCACCTTGTATCTACGCACAGCCAAAAACAAAGCCTTCATCCAGAGGAAGGTTTTACCGGCATCAAACCACACGTTTTTTTTCCCTTAACATGTTCACCCTCCTTACTTTGGAGAACGGCACCAAATTATTCTGTTATGATTCTCTGAAAGCTTGCCATGCATTCAGTAGTCATCCTTCACTTAGATCGTAGCAATCACAGCAGCATACCAGTGCGATCATAAAAGAAACCACTCACTTGTTCTTGAAGACCTTCAGTCCACGGACGAGCCCCTCCAGACACAGCAAGTCATAGCGGTTAGCTGGTACATCAATCTTGTACAGGACAATGTCAGACGCTCCCGACGCCTTGGAGTCACCCTGCTCTCTGCTGATTATCTCCTTCTCTGAGGTCTGCAATGGGATGAGAGAAAAGTTCTGTTAAAGTTACATATTATAGTTCAGTGGATGTTTCTGACACATGGGTACCACTAACAGACCTTTCTCTTTCTCACAGTTTACAATGTAATGTGTCAACTGTCATGATTGACATTACCATATAGTTTTATGGGTTTTTATTTTACTTTAAAAAGTCAAAAGGTAAACGATTAGAAAAAGGTCTCTAGTAATTAGTAAATGGGACACATACTAAGATGCACTTTAGTTTGATGTCGTATGATGACGTTTACTTACAATTTCATCCAGCTCCAGCCCAAATTCAAAGCACAGCTCGTCAAACTCCTCATCAGCTAAAACAAGAAACAATCAGCCATTATTGAAAACAGCTTTATTTACCCTTAGATCAGTCACCTCTGACTACTACGGTCCCATCGCTGCTCCTGGACAGCACACTGCTTAGATTTAAATGACAGACGCGAGGGGAAATGATGCAATCACGTTAACATCCAGCACAGAGATGTCAGTGCACTAACAAACACTTTTTTCTTATTCATTTAAATTCCAGAGGAAATAAGCTAATAGTAAATTCTGTATCTGGTACGAAATTTAATTAAAATGTTTTATTTTTGTCATTCAAGATTGTTATAGTAAACCCAGATAAAGTTAGCCGCTCGTGAGCAGCTGCTGTGTTGCTAACCACCAGGCTAATGAGTTCAAGCAGTGCTCTGTCTTCCTCTGTCTTTGAGAGCTAAAATGACATTAAATAACCCCGCAGATCGTTTGTCCGCTATTTGAATATGTAACAAATGTGAATTACTGTATGTTCTGCCCAAAGCTTTGAAGAGAAGATCCCTTTTTACTCCGACAGTCGGCATGTTGGCAGCTAATCCTCCTCAGCCCAGTGGAAAAGGACCCCTCTAGCCGGCTGTAGCTGTCTAGAGCGGTGCCTGAGCGAAAACCATCTCAGTATCAAACGTTGTATCTGCAAATCATTTGTGGCCACAGTGTGATCTGTTTTGGACAGATGTGATTAATTTAATCTGGAATGTGGGCTCATGTTTTAGCCATATATAAGAGGGAAGACATGATAACCATGTCTTATTTCACATGGTTTAATAAGAAAATATAGTGCATGTATGGGTTGTAAGGGGAAAAGACATCTTTGTCTCATCAGTCCATAAAACTTTGTCCCAGAATTTATGAGCCTTGTTTCTGTACTTTTTTGTAAATTCCCTCACCCAAACCCAGTCTCTCACAATGCTTCTGTCGTCCACTGCTGTTTCCTATGTCTACCAGTTGAACGTCTTCTGCTGAGTGCATTAGTGGTTTCTGTCTTCTTCAGGACATTCCAAATGGTTGTACTGGCTATGGACAATGTTTGTGCAATGGCTCTGATGGATTTTCAGTCTTCAATCAGCATCAAATTTGCTCATTTTTCTCCTATAAACAGCTCTCTGGTCTTCACGTTGTACACGTTTAGCTTGTTAATGCAGTCTGCAGAGGCAAAACACAGAGCTAAAACTGAGAGTAGACATTCTGCGCTATTCATTGTTTTAATAATCAAAATCAAACAACTGGCCTTGCTGCTCCAATAGTTCTGGAGGGGACTGTATGTTAGAAAACTAGCTGGCCTCTGCATGCCTCTGGTGAAATCCTTAATGGTTCCCTGTGTGTTTTTATTAGTTACAGAGCCTACTCGAGATCAAATCACAGAATAAAAACATTTCATCCTAGACCAGATTGGAACCGCAGCCTGAAAGCATACTGTTATCCCACCCAGCTGGACCACTCTGTGATATTTGAGCATAAAAGCAATATCATAATAAATTTAATTAGTACTATCACCATAATGTATCTGTGTCTCTTCTCCTGCTGAACATTTATTGTGTGTACTTATTCTTGCACATTATAAATCTACTATAGTTCCATCAGGTGGCCTCAAGAGAGAATTACATTACATGGTGGGTTGCAGTCCAGTTTATCCTAACCATAATTTATTATTTCACCATATCTAATAGGTTATAGGCCTATAATATCGAAGTTCATTTAAGACTTTCAACCCTGAATGACCTTATTGTCAGCGCCACCCAGAATGCCCCAGCACAATCTACTGGTTACTGCCAATGAAAGAGATCAATACGACAATCAGGCAAAGGATGTGGAAAGAGTTAAGAGGAGTTTTTGGCCATGATTTATGGCCGCATTAGGAAATCCACAGGTTTTAAACTGTAGTACGTTGTCCCTCAACAATAGTATGCCAGAGGCCATAGCGTGCAGACCTCTGTGTTGTCATGCAACATGAATATACACAAAACACAAACATGCTGTTTGTCCCGCTTTCTGGATGTCACCGGGTTTCCATTTGGTTGGTCTCCTGATGCCCACTTAAATTCCTCACATGGCTGTTGGAGAGTTTTCACAGAGTTATAATCTGAGCTTTGTGGGGGTCTCTAAAATAACCAACCCCAAACTGAGAGAAAGAGAGAGAGAGAGAGAGAGAGAGAGAGAGAGAGAGAGAGAGAGAGCCTGGCATTAAATGCATCTTGAGTGACCTCTTGTGTTTGGTTCCCACTTGCCCTCTCTTTATGCAAACATATGTACATTACTGGAACAAATGTATAAAACAGGTGTTCACACTAATAAAGAAAATGTATTAATGTATTTAGACAACTGTACTTGTTGATGAAAGGCAAATATGTTGGTACAACACTAAAGAGAGAAACTGTAACTAATCCCTCTGTATGGATCGAATCCAGCTAGAATTGATATTCAAATGCTTTAGGAGTATTGGTATTATTTTCAGATCAATCACCCAACACAAAGCAGTTAGTTTTAATGTTGTTGCTGATCAGTGTATATTTCTCTTTGCATTATTTGCACATACACATTTCCACAAATGTTTTCAAACTATTTAAGTGAGCTACAGTGAGAAAGGAAACATGATGTTTTAGACATCTCAAATGTTTAAAAAAAGAATAATTGTTAAACCTCAGAGATAAAGAATGCGCTTCTGTGATACTGAATGTAAACTTTATGGGCAAGAAAACTCTGCAGTGCACCAGTAATATTGAGTCATTTAATGGAAATGCAAATATTGTGGCTATTCATCCCCTTTAAAAACAATCGTTTAAAAAGTGCTCTCCACTATTGTTCTCCAGAAGAATTTGAAAATGACAAATGAAAGGTCTTGAAAGTTTAAAACCTGTATACAGATGTTATCACTATAACTATTAATGAGACACCACATCAAACAAATGGTTTAATATCATTCATTGACATTAATGACATAATTTGGTTAAGTATACTGCCATTACTACCACACTGATCAGGAGGCCCATGACATTGGAACTATTTGTGAAAGACTTCAAAATCAAATTGTTTGCTGAACATCAGAAACACCTCAGGGATATCACAGACATGACTAATACTGAGAAACAGTGGATCAGGTGCCGTCAACAGAATCAACATGCATTCGAATATTACACATGTGCCTGGGGAGAGCGATCTCAGAGGAGTGTTTCGGGTGAAGGCCAGATAGAACATAGCTATTATCCAGCCTGTTTAAAAGTTGCCTAGAGACCATGTTTGCTAGGATTCAACACAAGAAACAGAGCTGGAGATGCACATAGAAGAGAGCAAATCATCAGAAGGCAACAGGGGCTGGATGTGCTTGAACTAATGATGCAGACAGTATTAACAAGGTTATTGAGAATAACAAGGCTTCATGAGTAGCACTAAAGACCTGAGAACAGATTCTGACACATCATGTAGTAGATATACACATGTTTCTGTGTATGAGAAGTGGCATCACAGATGAAAAGACAATCAGATTTATTTATTGAAGAACAGTTAAATGAGAAATGGTAGCATATTAGAAAAATATGCTAAATATGTTCCTACATGCCAAAGGAGATTGTCTAATGAGAAAATAGGTCTTGTGATTCAAGACAGCTAAAAAAACAGATCGCATTCAAATCATAAAGTTAAAGCAATCTGCCGGAGTCACCTGACTTTGTTCTCAGTGATTAAAAATGATGATGGATGCATTTCAATCAAGAAATAATGAATTAACCATATTCTCCCATTGGCAATCAGATGGGGGAGTCCTGGGAATGAAGCACCATTATTACAACCCTGATGAGAAAATGCAGCAAATGTGCAGCCTCATTTCACCACTTCATCTTACCAGTAACACGTCTGTTGGTGAATCTGCCATCTGCTTGTCTTTCTGTCTCCTGGATACATCACACTGCCTCTGCATGACACTGCAGAGTGAGTCATCACACTGCCAGTGGCACCCTTTCATAGCTACTCTCAGATCTATAACAATACAACAACCTATATGTGCAAGTCACATCTATTGACAGAAACAAGTCAGTGTTCATCATGCATGACAGACTAAAGACTATTTCATCCGCTTAAAACGCCAGGTAACTTCATGCATCAGCATTGTCCAGGCTTGCAGTCAGAGGGTTGCCAGTTCAAATCTGTTCATTTTGCCCCAGAAGTGCTCTTCCTGTCCTCAACAACTCCTGTGACAATAGACATATCAAATTACATGTGAGGGGGTCAGTTTTCACAAAGCCCGTTAGTGTCATGGACATTTTCTTTAAAACAATCCAGATGTTTTGACAGTTGAGTATTCCAGTGGTGCATGTGCCTGCAGGTGTGTGTGTGTGTGTGTGTGTGTGTGTGTGTGTGTGTGTGTGTGTGTGTGTTTGTGTGTGTGTGTGTGTGTGTGTGTGTGTGTGTGTGTGTGTGTGTGTGTGTGTGTGTGTATGTGTGTGTGTGTGTGTGCGTGCGTGCGTGTGTGTGTGTGTGTGTTGACTGGGTGGGGGCTTCACAAATTGCACTATCTAGGTCAGAGTAGACGATTCTCAGAAGAAGAAAATTGTGTCAAGCCAAGATAGTAATAATTTTTTGGCTTTACACATTTTTTCCAGTTCTGCACAATTGAGGGTAGGCCCGTGTTCTGTGAAGTCTGAAACTATACGTTGTTCGAGTCATGATGAGCCCTGACCCACTCCCCCAATGGACCAGATGTCTCAACCATGTTATCATTATGTTTAAATTTAGACCACAATTTAGATGCACAGTCAGAATCGTGTAGTTACTCCACTGCAGCCGTGACTCATCTACTCAACTGAATGCCCTATGGTGTGGGTTCAGACCAGGATCCCCACTTTGATCTCACCCTCAACGCAGTCTGGTAAACTTTGAGGAACCTGAGGAAAAACTCAAAATGTAGCTCTTTTAATGAATGTTCATTTTTTTGCAAGAGCTGTAACCTGTGTAACATGATTACGTCATATGACAGCTGTAACCGCAGTGTGTGGACAAAACTTCCTGTTTGTTCCCCTGATGTAGGCCTAACTGACTGTCCTTTAACTTAAAACATGATGGAGGTGACAGTGAACAGTGTGCTCGCGCGCGTGTGTGTGCGTGTGAGAGAGAGAGAGAGAGAGAGAGAGGGCAACGTGCGCGTGGCCACCAGCTCCTTCTGCCCTATCGTCACCTCGAGCGCTCCTTCCGTCTGGCCCGGCCCCTAGCACGCGCCACCTCGTCGGGTCCAATCATAATGCAGGGAATGCCGCCCCCCCCCCGGCCACCCTCCATCCATCCATCCCCGTACAACAACACGACGCGCGTGTCACTTCCGCAACATGAAGGTTTGGATGAAGGACCCGGTGGATGAATTCATGCGCAGAGCTGTGTCGAACAAGGCTCGGACAACGAGACGTTGAAAGTCGGCTTCTCCGCTGCTCCAGCCTGAATAAAGCGACCCGGGTGGAGACATTGACGGGTAAGTTTTTTTTACGTTTCGGTGCCGTTTTGTGACAACCAGATGTGCGGGATGCTGCCGTTGCGTCAACTTGCCCGGGACAGGCAGAGAGACTTCAGAGTAAAGAACTTTATTAAATTAAAACATGATGCTTTTATTTCGTGCGGATTCCAATGCACTGTTGAACGGTGCATTTAGTTGTCAGTCAATTTAATATTGTCAACTGAAGTGAAGAGAAAGATTCGCCCCCCCCCCAAAAAAAGAATAAAAAGAGTCACATATACACTAAAGTCATTCATATTGTTGCTGTCACCTAAGAACTGTGGGTATGAACGGAAGTGCTGTTCAAATCACATAATGTCAATTTTACAGTTAGCCTGTACCGTGCTTCATTAGATTACGTCCATGCTTAATGTGTCACTTTGGGCTAAATTTGATGTTTACCGGATGTATGCTCAACGTTGTTTTGCCTTATATACGAATGCAATTGAATGTGCAGTAGCCCGCTTCAAATTTTCACAAGACGCACTGGAATATTTTATTTTGAAAATGAAATACCGGAAGTTATCTTTCCATAGTTTTGGTGCGCTTGGATGTTGCATCCTGCACGTCTGACACCACTGTGTCATAAATTCCAAAATACACTCTTGAGTCGTTTGTTCCCACTTACAAGCTTTGAGTACTTGACATGTGCGTGAGCATGCTCACTAGCTCATTATAATTGGTTTATTTTTACATAAACATCAGCGCATTTGATATATTTATTTTGGTGGGAAACATTTCTACACTCATGAAATGCAGACAAGTAGGGCACAGTTTATAACAGCATGTGTTTTCGGAATTGATAATCTGTGTCACCTCACAACAATACTGACTAACTTTTTTACAACCTGGGGCTGCTATTTATACAGCTGAAGTTAACTATCCTCTGGCAATGGTTATCAAATGATGCAGGTCCATTTGAAGTGCTCCTGTACTTACAGACAGAGAAGCTATTGTCTCCCAGGAATGGTCCAATGTGGTTAGAAAACACGGAGAGAGAGACACTTTATCACTGGCGGCCACATTTGTTAGGGTGAGGAGGAAACAAGTCTGCATCATTCTGGTGTTAAAACCATATCTTTAGCACAGAATCTGCTGAGTGGTGAGTAAACAGAGCAACGGTTTTATTGCTTTTTTTATGTACTTTAGTGGTTTCACCCGTGATAAAGAAAATTAAGCATTTAGAGAGCTCACAGTAGAGAAAGGAATAGGTCGGTGACTGGCGTGTTTGTCAGTGGTTTATGTCACCAAGAGCACACAAAAGCAGAGAAAAGCTTCAGTCTGATCCACATAATCCAACCAATTGTGTTTTGTGCTTTCACTCTCAGTTTCACCATACTTTAAACTCCTCGGTTGTTTTGCAAGCTTTTGATTATGTCACCCTTTGAAATGAGCAAACACACCTCATGTTTGCAAATCTGTCCTGCACCTCCACACACCCACGTCCATGCACAAACACACTGCACACTGTACATCTCCTCTTTCTCCCTCACACACTTGCAGCCTGACCCTTGGGACCAAGTCGTGCGTTTGTGCGTCGTCTCACCACAATGGCCATGTTGAACTTTCTGCGAGACTTCGGCCTGCCTGCTTAGCTGAGTGGGTGAAAGCACGATGACGTCAGCACACAAAAGACTCCATTCAGACAATCTCTTGAGGAAGCAATGATTCCCTCATGCACACACAGACACACACACTCACGCCTGCTCACCCCACTTCTACACAGACCATGTCACAATATTACTCAATTAATCCATTGAGTGGAGGCTGCCTGCAAAGTGCCTGCTTGTTGTATAAAGCCTCCCATTGAGCAACTACTAGTATATTGTGACTACCTGCTTCATGCTAAGATAAGAGATTAGAGTCAGGCTTGCTTGAGATAGGGCAAATTAGGATCTTTCTCTTTTATAGAGCGGAGTTGGGTTTGTTAATCAGGTCGTTTGTGGTTCGACCTTCCAGAAAGCCTCTTATAAATGCCTGAAATGTAAAAGCTTAGCCAACATTCCCTCATAGCCTCCACACGTTTTAGCCTCCTTCCCTCCATAACTACATCACCTTATTTCTCTGCCCATCACCTTATCTCTCTGCACACAGTAGCACTCCCCGTGGTTTCGTCATATAATCATGGCACAGAGTGACGAGAAAATTTCCTTCCTCCTCTGAAAAGAGTTTTACTGTGCATGGTGAAAATCTTGGATTGAGTTTGATAATGCAATTGTGTAACTGAGGTAAGTTTGCAAGTTTGAAAGAAAGAGGTGTTTACCAGCCAGAGAGTGTCTAACAAAAGACCTTATTGAGTTGTATGATGCTAAATCTCGCTTCCTGTGTTTCCCAAATTTGACCCATATTCGAGAGGTATACTGCTTTGATATTTACGAGACTGTTTAAAGCAGCTACAACGACCTTTAATTTTCTGTTGATTCTGGCAGCCCCTGTGGTCAGTGGCGGTATGAGCATCACTGTCTTACGCTGGAAAGTTGTTGATCTGGCTTGTGCATGTGTTTATTTTGGAAGCAGGGTGAAAGAAAGACACAAGATATGAACACTATTTCTTTTTTCAGGATGCCTGGCAATGAGTTATAAATGTGTTTATCAGTGGCTATGTCAGATCAGCTATAATGTGACGATGATGGAGCAGTGTTAACTGGTTTAATGCCGCACTGCACCAGCGCCTCAATTCATCTTGAGCACTCGCCCTAAAAATGGTTTGATCATATGACTTATCTGACCCAGATAAGTCAGATCAGTCAGATTCAAACCTGATGACAGGCATCAAGAATATCTATGAAAACTCCACAGAAATAACCAGTCTTCTCGCTGATGGTCTCAATTGCTTATGTAGGCCATAAAGAGGCATCAATATTAAATAAAGACTGTTTCATAACCAGTTAAAATGTCCTGGTAGTACATTTAAATCTCTCTCAGGAAAAAAAAATCCAGATTAATTCCATACTATTAACTACTCAATAATGTTTGTTAATTATCTGTTAATGAATATAGTTAAGCTTCACAGCAAAACAGCATTGGAGCATTATATTCAAAATAACTAAAATAGATGGGAACTTTCTTCTAAGTGAAAAGGCTGCTGTAAAAAATATATATATAAATATATGAGATAGATCCTAAATTGATTTGAAAAAACATTATTCACACCCCTTTCAATGTGACACCTGCATTGTAGCTGCTATCCTTAAAAGCATTAATGTGCACCACGTCTGAAACGAAGGGGGTGCAAAAGCTCAACCAAGTGTCAAGGGTGTAACTAATGTCTTTTCAAATCAATGTGGGAGCTTCCAGACACCAGATAAGTCTACACAAAACAGTCATGGAAGAGGTTGAACTCTGCAGGCACCGTGCTCTATTTCTTCTTTTCTTGTAGTCTGACAGTTTGTTTACCTAAGTTGACCATATGACTCCTCTGTGGCTTCTCTTTCATCCAGTTTACTTTTCTGCAAAAAATAAATTAACAAGAATAGCAAGAAACAGTGAAACCAACATGCAAAAAGTACAAGATGGCAGGCAATGGGATTAGGCATCTACATCTCCACCAGGGTGCAGTTTTTGCTCTGTGATGAAGCGAGGCATCCAGGCCGGATGGGTAACAAGACACCTAGAGGAACAACAGCGCTGCCGAGAGTCCCATAGGGAACAGATGGTAGTCTGGGAGAGCACTGCTGGTAAAACCTTTGATTTATTTATGAGTCTCAAAGGGACACTTGAGGGATGAGTGTATTTGGGAGACAAGTTGGTACAGTGTGTGTCAGTTTTGGGGGGGGTGGGATGTGGTGCTTCAGGGGAGAAAGATGAGCCTCCCCCTCATATGAATAATGAATCAGTGCTGCGAGAATAGATTGTTAGGGGCTTTAGAGTGTGTGTGTGTGTGTGTGTGTGTGTGTGTGTGTGTGTGTGTGTGTGTGTGTGGTGTGTGTGTGTGTGTGTGTGTGTGTGTGTGTGTGTGTGTGTGTGTGTGTGTGTGTGTGTGTATATGTGTGTGTGTGTGTGTGTGTGTGTGTGTGGCCACACCTTTTCAACAGGGGACATGTTGTTTTAGCTGCAAAGACAGTTGGTGGACTAAATATTTCTCACACTGGTGGCCTCAAATGGCAATTTTTACCGACCTAATTATCCAGAAGTCTTGTAATATCTAATGGGGGCTGTGACAGTGAAGAGGTTGAGCTATCATTTGCTCACTTATTTGTAAGAGAGGACATTAATAGTGATCAGTAGCTTGACACGCCAGATGGGAAAGGTGCAGACTGAAACTGTGGGGAAAACGGTCTCACTAAAAACTTGGTATATCACACAGATTATTTCATTTGACCTCACATGTCTGTACATAGACAGTAGAGCCTGACCAGTATGCAGTGTTTGGAGCCAATGCAGATACACAAATGAACGAATGTAGTTATCATGGGGGCAGGATATACGAAGTTTAAGAATAAACTTTCTTGTCTAAAATGATATTAGTGAACTGAAACAGCAAATGTCATTGAAGTGTAAAAGCTAAACCACTCTCACTCTGCATGCTGTTGTGTAAAACCAAAAAGTTTTCACATCTGTAGTTATCAACAACATATTCGTACTACTGATGTAGTGTCTGTGAAAGGCCGATATTCTTGTTATAAAAATTAGGACTATGTGGTATCAACAATTTAAGGTTTGCAGTAAACCACAGTTCAAATCTGAAACACTTAAAACCCAGATTGATTTGAACAGATCCTTGAAACTTGTACTTACATCACAATTTTCAATACACACATAAAAAACATTCAAGTGTCAAACAGTAGAGTTTGACACTAGAAGGCTGTTTTGGTATTCAACTGTTGGAGAACAACCTGCTCACCTGAATTCTCAGTTTAACCCTTGTATTTTGGAGGCGGAGTTTTCATAAACTGAAAAATGAAGAGCGTTTCAGGATTTTTCCATGAGGGAGAAGGAACACCTTTAAAACATAGCTAATCCTAACAAGAGAGATGGAGACAAGAAACTGGTGGAAACATGAGATAACCTGAACTCAGATCTCTGTTCAGAACTCTGGACAGCTCCCAAACTCAAATTAGCACCTATTCTGTGTTACAGTCACCCCCATAGTTGTTCATTATTGAGTGTGTGTCCAAAGGTTCAAGGTTAATTTATTCTACAACTCAGTGTGATGCAAGTTTCAGTCCCTTTGTGCTACAGCAGAAAAGCTATATTTCATGGCTTGTTGAGGATGAGTTAAGCAGCCTCACAGCCTGAGGAAAGAAACTGCCCTGTAGTCTGGCAGTAGGGTAGTGGATACTTCTGTGTCTCTAGCAAGATGGCCACAGGATGAATAGTCTCTGGCCGGAGTGGGCGTTGTCGACAGTATTATAAGAATCGAAATTAAGAAATTAGATGACTTATGGGAAAGATGCTCATACAGAATAATCAAAGCTGCGGAGGAGTGTGTGACAGTCCCTCTGAGCAAAACTCACTACAGGCTGTCTAAATCTTACGTCATGCAGCTTAATGGGTACAGTCAGTGGAGCCACTACTTGGCGGTACTTGAGTTGCAGCTTGTTCTGACTGTGTACTAATCTGTTCCTCTCTCGGCCATCTCCTCTAATAGCTCGCACCATGCTCACACATGCTCATTCAGAAACCTCTCACACTTGTTTATGTCAGTTAGAGTCAGTCTTTATCTGTTTGACTTTTCACATTTTCTACAGTTTTCCTCTCTTTGCAAACCCTTTTGTCTGCTTTTGGAGTAAAAACCGTATATATTAACATTTAAGAAGCTGGAAGTTGAGAATTTTGACTTATAAATCAGCCAGTGAATACTGAAAATGATTGGTTAATTGTTCAGCTCTAGTTTTTTTCTCATTTCTCACCTTTCTCTGCTGCTTTCTTTGGACTTTTCTCTTGTTTCCTTTGCCTCGTCCATGCTAACAGCGCGGGACACTGACAGGTGCTTGTGCTTGTTCTTAGTGAGTGAAGTGGATAGAGGAGCTGCAGGAAGAAGAAGAAACATTTTAAAAAACATGGAGCCGGTCTGTTTGTCAGACCATGGTTTGCCAAGAACAAAATTTCTCTTCTGCTTTTTGTGAATGCTTGAGAACATATGACTCATTGTTTTGTTTCGGTTTCTGAATTAGTTGATTTTTGTCCCAAGGCTGTAAGGTGCTCGTAGGTCAGGATCATTACAAGCACAGGCATAGTATCATTTGAAAGTAGTTTAGAAATAAAAACTTGAATGTCAGTTGTTGCTCTAATGCCAGGATGATGTCATTTTTTTTCTCCAGGAGCCGCCTGGACCTGTGGGTATTGTATTGCCACAGAGTACGAGTGAAGCTCCCTAAAAGAAAGTAGGAAGAAAAGGAAGAGGACGAAGAAAAGAAGGACTGACTGCAACGACAGGAGTAGGACCTTTTTTCTCACAGCTCGGCTTCCTCCATACTCATTCCTCAGTGCACTCCATCATCTTCACAGCTTCACCAAGATGAAGCTGAAGGAGGACCTGAACCCCATGCTGCTTCTCCTCTTCCATCTCATGGTATGGATCTACACCTTCATCACCTTCCTGCCCTCCTACATCCTCAGCTGGGTCTCTACACCTGACGGAGGCTTCTATGGCTCAGAGGAGGAGCGAGCGAAGAGAGCTAAGGCCCGCCCGTTGCTGGGACGTCCGGAAGGACCTTACAGAGCGGTGAATGCCGCCAAGAGGTTGGTGACATCGCTACACCCAGGAGTGGACACCCTGGATAAGATGTTTGAGTACGCAGCCACGAGGTTCCCACACAGAGACTGTCTCGGGACAAGGGAGGTGATCAGTGAGGAGGATGAGCGACAGGACAATGGAAAGGTGTTCAAGAAGGTAATGAGTGATGCAGGAAGTCTGCTTCTATAAGCATACACCTAACATCTTTTTCATTAATGATGTAAAATGATGCTCCCACATACAGTGAATATAGGGTAGATAATTCTGATATACCACCAATAAAGGCCGTAGCATTTGACTAAAAACCGAAATCCCTTTTGTTCCTACTGAAGACTTAAATTTATATAGTTGCATTAAAAAAGAAATATTTCCAAAAGCAGCTGGACACTGTACTTTTTAGCAAAATTTGCTCAAACCAGAGTAAAAAGGTGCATTAGTTCAGGGACTATTTTAATCCACAGATTTGCTGCCCTACTGAGTATTATCCAGGATGGTTTTACGTGGGATTGACTCAAAATACAGAGCAACGTCCCTCGTAATGATTTTTGGACCATGCAGATCAATGGCACAGAAGAGTAAGATTTGTCAGACATTGGCTACACAGACCTACTTTATTCATGGGATTTTTAGATAATAAGATAAAGGTTTTTATTGATACACATCCTTTAATGTGTGTCTGCCTGGGGATCTATCCTCTAGTGCAAAAACATATAAGAACTTATTTTTTTATGGCAAAATGTGATTATTTTTTTATGTTTCAAGGTGAGATGATCGAAAAAGAGTACAAGAGTAACAAAATATGATTAAATCATAGATTGCATAGCCAGGGGTTGGACAGTGGTATCAAGACATTTGAAGATGCTTCAGAAAGGATAGAACGAGGAGAATGATTATAAGGAATAGATCTTAATTGTTTTGCACCACGTTAGTCACACTGTGTGGAGAAAGAAAAGTGTGTGTCCCTCCTTCAAATCAACTTGGTTTGAATTGTCTGCATTCCTCTTTTTATGTAGTGAGCAGAGCAATCTGTAAACCAGGGCTTCAGTTGCTTTTTAGAAGGGGTAGATTTAAAGGGAAAAAATTGCCATGTTTGGCTCTTCCAAGGTGCACCAGTTTGATGTCATGAGCGCAATAACTGCTGTATTTGTTTTTCTTCTCCTTCTACTTATATTGATGGAACACAAACCATCTTTAAAAGGTGCACATCACAACCTGCTGTATCAGAGTGTGTAAATCACTGGATCTGTTCTATGAACTATAATTTCCCTGATACAGATTAATAACTGGGTTAACAATAATTTGTTGATAATTTATCGGTCAGATGTACATCGTGCATCAATAATCACAACTGTCTAGTCTTCTTCTGTGACTCTGTCTTGACCCACCTTTTGCAGCATTTTCAGTGTCAAAAGGAAATAGTTCCAATCATTATTACTTTATTAGCTGACTGCTGTTTGTTATTCCCTCAGACTTCCAACAATCTTACAAATGTTCAGAGTTGGGAGAGAAGGATGGACAGATTAGTATATTTGAGTATGAAGTATGAAAAAGAAGTATAATTGGGGTTTACAACAGTTTCTGTCCCAACAGGCTACAAGCATGTTTTGTGTCCACATTATATACCTGCTCTCAGAAAATGTAGGAATATACAAACACCTGTATTTATAGACGATCTAAAAAGTTACTCCAGCATTCAATGTGAGCTTTATCAAAGAATGCACAGTGCCTGCACGGTGAGGAGTTGGCAAACGTTGACATGTGGTTACATTACCTCTGAATTACCCCACTAATCCAAGCAGCCTGATCCTTATAATCCATTTAAACCCCACTGCTGAAACACTTATTGCTGCAAGAGAACATGTTAAGCTGTTGAACTATTGTTTCCAACACAAAGAAAAGAGCACTGTAGTCATCATTGCTGTGTGTCTGTCTGTGCGTTTGTGTGCACTACATTTATTAACCATTAGGAGCCAGTGTAACCTCACTAACACAATGCAGGAAGTTCCTTTGTTTACTGTGTGTCATCAGTGTTGGGTGTTGGAGAGTGTATCCAGAAGCCTGTGTTTATCCTGCAGATGAAGACCATGAAATGCCACAGTATGAGAATGACAGCAGAAAAGGAAGTACTTCTGTTTGGCAGCAATGAACCGTCATTCTGTTTCCTGTGACCTTTTAATATGAAACAGACCAAACATGTGACTGTGGAATACTCTAAGTTAGTGTTGAGGAAGTGGGTCTTGTGCTTTTAATTGTAATGATTTAGATTACTGCAAACTCAGAACATTTATCCTTCCTCACTTCCTTTATCTGCAGCACCTTTTTCATTTTTCTTCTTCTCCCACTCCCGTCTCTCCCCCTGCAGGTGGTTCTGGGTGAGTACCGCTGGCTCTCCTATAAGGAGGTCCTCACAGCAGCGTCCCAGCTGGGCAGTGGTTTGGCATCACTGGGTCAACGGCCGAAAAACACCATCGCCATCTTCTGTGAGACACGAGCCGAGTGGATCATTGCTGCCCAGGCCTGCTTCTTGTACAACTTCCCATGTGAGTCCAGCGTGTCTGTGAGTATGGACACAGAAATACTCAAAGGGGGGTGGACACATGATGTGAACAACTTGTGAAAATATCTTTAAATCTGTATTGTATACACTACAGTGAAGGCAAATTATACAGAGTTACATGTAAGTCTCCTACTTTTTGTTCCTCTCTGTCACATCTCAGTCAGTTTTTTCCACTCAGTGGCTTTGTTTGCTTGACATATATTGTCATTTGAGGCCAGAGGTATTACGCTTTCAGGTCTGTCTGTCTCATTGTCAACGTGATATTTCAGGAAGATGTCAAAGGAATTTCCTCACCTTTAGCACAACATTTCACTTGTATGTAAGGATGAATGGCTAGAATTGAGTGGTCAAGGGTCACTGCTGCTTCAGAAAGCTGTTTGTGGTCATAATTCAAGAGTTCACATACTAATTGTGACAAAACTTCAGTCAAATGCCCAATAGGATAAAATTATGAGGATATTTACATTTTTATATCAAGGTCACTATCCTAATGTCCACTTCACTGACATCATAATCTTCTGCAAAACCACTTGTCTTGCAATTATTCAACTCCATAACTCAGGAACAGAAGGGAAGACTGAGACTATAGACGTGTGAAGTGTCTTCATTTTGCAATTTGTAACTTCTTTGCAGCAACATCCACAGTCGAAGCATTGTCTGTAGTCATTTCTTCAACTTCCTTTTCAGCTTTATTGACTAACATGTGAAGGATAAATGGTCCGAGTTTGCAATAATAATTGCAAAAGGAATGTGACAGTTTTTGTTACATGTAATGAACTTACACACTCATAAAATGGTTCGCAAAAAAGCCTAGGTTACATTTTGGCAAGTTTCACACTGAAATCTATGGAGACATGTATTGCCATGAACAGCATGTCGTGTGTGTGTTTGTGTGTGTGTGTGTGTGTGTGTGTGTGTGTGTGTGTGTGTGTGTGTGTGTGTGTCTGAAGGTAAAATGTGTAATTTATGGAATATTTAGCAACATCTAGCGGTGAGCTTCTAGATTGCAACACTTCCTCACTCACCCCTCCTTTTCCGAAGATGTTGGCCATCATAGAAGGAACAGATTTTCTAAATATGGACTTGTCTACAACAGTGCAAATTATTATTTTTTTTTTACTAATTCTAATTCATTTATATAGTCTATAAAACTATATGTTTCAGTTTAGAAAAGATAAAAGATTAAGATCATACAAAGAAATTAGAGAGCATGTACACTGTGAAACTTGCATCATGATATCACTGCTAGGGATGCAACTAATAATTATGTTAATTCTTGATTATTCCCTTTATTAGACTGTTAGATCTTTGATCTATGAAGTAGATCCTGTGCTCACTGTGTTCACTGTGTTCTTTCAGTTTGAAGTTTCCCACTGAACATCTTCCAAATGTGTCTGAATCAGGCTGATTTATAGTCATTTCTGTGTGTGACTGTGTGTGCGCGAGTGTGCATGTGTGTGTGTACGTGCACATGTGGGTGCAGTGGACAACTTGTAACATGCAGGGCCCAGCTGAGACAGAAGAAGGTCAATTTGTCCCTTCTGTTTTGCTGTTATATAAGTGTCCCATTTCTCCTCCTCCACTTCTTTTTTCATCTCCATCTATTTCATTATCTTGTTATGGAAATGCACTAAAATGCTGAAAACACAACACATGCACAAAGTAGCCAGTTATACATTAGTTCTCCTCAAACAAAGATACAAAAAAACAAAACCAACTCATGATAGTTTTTTTGTTTTTTCAGGTGAAGAGATCCCAATGAATCATTCAAAGAAGAGAGATATGTATATAAAACACTGTATTTTGACTATTAAGGTGTTTCTGATTGATTGATTTATAAAGTTCTATTATCTTGCTAAAGTCCTTATAGTTACATTTACTCCTTGTCCCTCATTTAAATATCCTGAATCTATGATTCAAAAGTTAAACTACCTCACGGGAGATCTCTTCTACCTTAAGGCCAGTCTCTGTGTGTTTGCATAGGAGGCTTCAGGTTTTCCTGTGATCTGAATATTTGACAAGGATTGGATTCAAAACTTTGCGATGTCATGAATTTGGCTCGTGAGCCCACCTCTTGAAACCAGATTTCCAGTGAGCACAGAGAAGATTTACACGTTCAGCGATGAATGTTAAAACAGCCTTCTAATGTCAAACTGTGCACATACATCATTCAACACAGTGAAGCACATCAACACAAGTCTTATTGGTACAGGGAACATTATAAGAATCATGACATTTGAAAAACAAAGTCATTACTTCAAGTAAATAAATCTGATATATATCTGATATATCTGATAAATGTTCCTCCAAATGATTTTTTTTTTTTGTCACAGTGACGAAAATGCTGCATATTGGTGTGATGTTAATGTTGAAGGATAAGTCAACATTGTAAAGTACAGAGAAGGTTGAGATTTTCAATATTGTTTCCTTCAACCTGCCAGGGCTCCATCGTGCTGCAAATTTGGTTGCACATGTACCCGAAAATCTGTATATTGCCTTTGAGCAAATACCAATAAACATAATTTCTGTGTATTAATTTTGAACTTTCACATCAATTAGTGGTTATTAAAAGACCCCAGTAATATTTGAGTTTGCTTTACTTATTGACTAGCACTTTAAACACCAGCACATTCTATCTTTTTGAGGTTGTGGCAATTTTTGTTGTGTGTCCGTGATTTTAATGATTTTAATCTGCACTTTTAACCCTGTTTACATTCATTTAAATAATATGTGGAGGAATTGAAATTAAGTGTACTACTGTATGCACCTTCACTTTGTACTAGTTCACCTGATTTAGGTGCACTAATGCAACCAGTGTAAAAAGTCTGGAGTAAAGAGCAGTGCTGCAGCAGCCTCTTGCCCTGAGGGATTCCCTGCTGATTTACACTTTAATATGTTCTGTACCAAAGGGTACTTTGTTTACTATAAGCATCCACTGCAGCGCTTTAAGCTCATTAAATCTCTTTTATTGTTCTTGAAGGACCATTCATTTAATCTGTGTGCTTAAGTTTATGCTCCATTAAACCGTCACACTTTTATAATGCACTGCGAGTACACTCCAATAAAGCATCTTTAAAGCATCTTCCTCTCTTGCGAACACAAACAGTAGAACAGTTGAAAGCCGAGGCAGTGTATAACACAAAGTGCAGGGGGGTGGAGGGGAGTTAAAGGTTGGAAGGAGCGATGGAGGAAGAGACAGAGGGGAGGAAAGAGAGGGAGAGAAGTGAGGGGTGATGGCGTCAGAAGAGGGGTGAGAGAGTCTACATGAACATCTGATGTTGACAGAGGCATCAAGGAGTCAGCCAAAGGCCCCCAGTGAACTCACACACTGTGTTGTGTGTGTGTGTGTGTGTGTGTGTGTGTGTGTGTGTGTGTGTGTGTGTGTGTGTGTGTGTGTGTGTGTGTGTGTGTGTGTGTGTGTGTGTGTGTGTGCATGCGTGCATGCATGTGTGTATACATCGTATATTGGCTCTTTGTCAAAAGGCAAATGTGCTCATCATATGTGAGCTCTATCTAAAAAAACAGAGCTGCAGTTAAACAACATAAATTATCTACATCATGCTGTCATATAAAAACCTCATGACTGCAGTTTTGTCTGGATTACTGTTCCTCTCTGTCAAGGACATTCGACTCTTTGGACCCTTTTAAAGATCCTGTTTGTTGAACTGAAAAAAGCAGAATGACCAAGTTAACAAAAGGCTGCGTATCTCACAGATTCTTTGTCCGATGCTACCGAATGGAGCCTGAAGTTCCCAGTTTTAAAATGACTAGTTGTATGTGTGTGCGTATGTGTGTTTGTGTGTGAGTGTGTGTGAAGCTGGGGCCCACTCGAGTGTTTAGATCTCACGGCTGGAGGTGTCATGGCCCTCATCATACACTCGCACACACACAGTAGCAGAGCAGGAAGTATCGGAGCTCCATGACGCAAAAATGTGATGTCACTAAGCCCTGTCCCTTAAACCCTTGTGTCTGTGTCAGTGTGAGAGACTGTGTTACTCTGTGTTTTTCCCCCTCTCTATCCCTCGGTCTGTTGTTTCCTCCTGTCACCTTCCTCACCTTCTTCTTCACTCTCACCCCTTTTCTCTTCCTCTGTCTGTTTTTCATCAGAGGTGAGTGCTGACCCGAAGCCAAATTGCTTCTGGCGCTCTGGTCTTTTGAAAACACATACATACACACACACACACACACACACACACACACACACACACACACACACACACACACACACACACACACACACAGAAATAAAGCACACACAAAAGTGTGTTATTGTGTCCCTTGTGTCACAGAATGATGTGTGTGGTATTTTAACTTTGCTTTGGAAAATACATAAAATACACAAATTATTCATAGCAGAGTATTTTTTTATTTTTTATATCCTGAATATGTTGTGGGGGCGCTGAGGTGTAGTGTAGTGTACTGCAAATAGAGTGGGTTGGTCAAGCTTTAGAAACCAGCAAGAGCAAGCTGCATTTTGAAAGTACCTAACAAAAAAAATCCCACCTTCTCTGTTCATGCCTCCCTCCCTATCTGTTGCTACTTTCCACAAGATCTCTTATCTTTATTAGTCCAATAAGTACATATACTGTATCTACAACTCTGTTAAATGTCACACGATTATATAAAAAATACCTGAAGGAAGGAATAAAGGAGACCTGAAGTGTTGAGGCGGTTAAAGCAGCACAAGCCCATGTTTTGTTACAATAATATGAGGATAATGTCTTCTGTGAAATGAGATCAAAATTGTGCTAGAATAAAGTGAGCTAAGGTCTTCTCAAGGAACCAGAGTGCAATATCATAAAACTATATCATATCCACATCAGCAAATTTGAAAACACTGAATAGACAATATCTGATTTTATGGTAAAAAGTCACAAACTTTGGCCCTTATGGCTCCTACTGCTGATGCTACCAAGAGGACGCAAGTATGCAAGCACACATACCAGTGCTCTGTCAGACATGTGCATTTAGTCACAACACACACCCTCACATACCAGTACTGTTTATATCCCCAAAAGAGCTTATCATGCAGTGAGAGCTTGTGTGCCATTGGCTCAAAGGCTGTGCTGAGGCCTCTTGAGGTGGCTGATGATGTCGTCGCTGCAAGACGAGCCAGACCAGAAGGACTGAGCAGTGTAGACAGCGCACGTACATAGTCCATCTTCACAAATACTTCATTGTCTACTTAATACCACACAGATACTTAATACACACTTAGATAATACACACACAGAAACACGCACACACAAAAACACAGAGTTGACTGTATGCTAGTATCAAGAAATCTAATGTGTTGATGCGGTGTGGATAATTTGATTAATATTTATTCACAAATATTTAGATATTTAGTTCTCAATTTCTGGGATGGGAAAAAAAAGCAACAAATGTTCATTATAATGCAGTCAAGTACAATATGTTTCCGACACAATACCACCACAAAGAACAGCTTCGGCAATTAACTATAAGTAGAGTCAACACGCAAACAGCTAAAGCAGTCATCTCAACAACAGAACAGCATAAGGTTGGCAGATGCATCAGATTATTGCAGGGTAATCAGATTGTATTTTCTCATCTTTTTTCTCTCATCCAGTCAGTTCAGCAATTTCAGTTTCAAGCCCTCAAATCTTAGGGCTTATGCTGCTTTTCAGACTTGGACCTGGAACATTTCCAACCTCCTACTAGAAATAAGTACAATGGAATAGGGCAAATCCATCCACCCTTACGTCATGAGGGAGCAGTTCAATCAGGAGACACTGAGAGTGTACATGAAGATGTATTGCTATGTGTACAAAGGAGAATGAGAAAATCTTTTGTGGCTAGACTCCATCATGATGAAGTAATATTTAGAGGTGATGAAGCGGTGAGTAGAATAGGAAAACCCCCGATAAAGTCCAGACACTGGTGGTGGTGATAGAGGAAGAGGAAGAACCCTGGAGATATGACAGCGGGTGGAGTTGATTCTTGGGAGAAGAACGT
The DNA here is from genome assembly GCA_030272975.1 of Sparidentex hasta. NCBI lineage: Eukaryota > Metazoa > Chordata > Actinopteri > Spariformes > Sparidae > Sparidentex > Sparidentex hasta. Next base: position 22,052 of record JARJLU010011454.1, on the reverse strand, counting down.
AGCCACTGGGTGAAGAATTGGAGGAAGATGTGTTGGAGGAGGGTTGCACAAATGCCTGAAAAGACAACTGACAGCAGAGAGGAGAGCGGTTTTAAGTTTGAAAGCAGATGCATGATTGGCTGATAGTGTTCGAGGCACAATCTGGTTGGTTAAATGGATAGAGTACATGAAGAAACGCCCATGTCAGGTGAATGGAGCGAGCAGGGAGAGAGGGGAATGAAAACGGCGGCACCCATGGAGAGGTGTTAGGATGTATTTCTAAGTATAAAAATGCCGTAAAATAAAATGTTTAATGTGTCGGCACCCATGTGTTGTTTTTCCTCCTATGTTTGGTGTATAAAGGCTAATCTGCACTTGCCTTGTGGGTGTACGCTTGCCAAAGAGACATCATCTTGTAATGGTCAGCCAGGGTTTCTGTTCACTTGGAGGTCAGAAATTGGACATTTCAACCAGGAAATTCCAACCTCCAATGTTGACACAAGATCATTTAGTGGTACTTGCCCTAAATTAGACTTAGACATCTGGTTATCATTTTGGGAAAAAGGCATTCATTGTGGGCATCAAGCTGGACTAAAGAAAAACAATAAGTTGTTTATTCCAAAAACTGTGACGTATAACCAATAATCAGTGTCTTATCAAGTAGGAAAGCATTTTGTTGCAAAAGGGTCAGTGTCTAATAGTGAACTTTGATTGACGGTACCAAGTTCCATTGGTGTATATGCATTTATATTAATATGTATTTGTATTTATATATATATTTATATCTTTTTGAAGAATAACAAACAAAAACCCCAAAAAAGTTAAATGGTAAAATTTAAACTTTTGACTGAAGGATAATACGATTTTGAATGCGTCTGGTACAAGAGGTTTGGAATGAACAATAGAGAGCATCTCTTTAGATTATTGTATGATAGTCACCCATTGCAAGCTGACAGATGTCAAATGTGCTCTTACTGCATTGCAGTTGCATTTTGTCCAGTAATGATTAACTGTGTTACATGACTGGCTTGTAAATATACTGACGAAAGACAAGAATATTTTGTAATGTGTATTTTGTGATAGCATTATTTTTGTTATTGCTGTGTGTTGCAGTGGTTACCCTTTACTCCACACTGGGAGGTCCAGCAATTGCTCACGGGCTGAATGAGTCTCAGGTCTCCCACATCATCACCAGCAGAGAGCTCCTGGAGACGAGACTTAAGGTAAGAACACGCACCTACCAAGACACAAACTGAACATGTGATATTATCCTCTCTGCACACATTTGAATTAATGTTGCCTTGACAGAAGAAGCAGCTACACTTGGTCAGCTGATTATAAACTTTCAGCATCACCCAACCACAGACTTTTCATGTGCATCTGCGCAGGGTTAATTGAGTCATATCGTTATAACAGATGAATAATAGTATAATACACAGCCATAATGAAAATGTTACATTTCAAGGCACATTTTCTTTCATTTTCAGGTTGACAAACTCTGCCTGCAAATGAAAAGCTAAGTAAACTAATAGGGTTGATGCTGCAACCAGTATCAATTCCAGTATGCAGAAAGACGATCCAATATGACACAATTCAGAGAGGATACATTCTAAGTACAGCCTTAAGCCTAAATGATAAATTAAGCAACTTCTGATCAACCCGTATCAATTTCAGGCTTAAGTTATCAGCTTCCAGTTTTGTCCACCTATGTCTAGTTTAAGTCTTGCTCGTTTCAAGTATTTATATGGATACAGATGATTCAGTTGGTTGAACAGATTCAGATACAGATAATGGTACACTTGCACATTCCCACAAACTAAGTGATACCACTGATCCAAAGTCTGGCGGCGGTTCCTAACATCCAAATGTCTTTTGACTACCTCACTAGAACAATAGTATTATAACAATGGGCAACTTCTAAGCCAATGTTATCCATCAGAGAGAATCTGAGCGGCGGTGTGTGTCATCACAGAGTCATAGAAACAAATAGAGATTCACGTGTTGGCTGTTAAGGACCCTTTTGTGAAAAGTTCAATCCCCAAAGACAAATGGTGCTCTGGCAATCCATCTCCCGTTTTTATCGAGGTGGCATAAACACAGCTCCTCTGCTCACTCTCTCACATCCCCTCTAAGCCCAAATATTGATGAAGATGATGTGCATGTTACTTGTCTAAAGAGACACCTGGTTTTCATCACATGATGATGTGTACACAATGCGTGCACGTTTGTCATATTTGTGCTCATGATTAAATTTGTGTGTGTGTGTGTGTGTGTGTGTGTGTGTGTGTGTGTGTGTGTGTGTGTGTGTGTGTGTGTCAGGCCATCCTAATTGAAGTTCCGAGGCTGCAGCATATCATTGTAGTTGACAACACACCAACCTCGTGGCCTGGATACCCGCGTGGCATCAGTGTCCACAACATGGCTGCTGTTCAAAAGCTGGGAGCCAAGCCTGAGAATGGTAATCTAAGTTTGTGTGTGTGCTTTTACTGATTTTAGTCATAATATATACAGAGTTGGTAGAGTTACAGAGTTACTACTATGTGGTTGTTCTAAAACATTTTCAACTTTTTTTTCAACTTTTTTATCAACAGAGTTCATATTCTCATGGTCTTCTGAATTATGTCAGTAGATTTCATATAAGTGTGTTTTCCCACAATTTCAGTGAAAGACAACAATAAAACCAATAAACCATGTTATTCAACTTCAAATGTAGCCTGCATAATTAGCAAGTGGTCTGTACTTAGCTCTCATCGCCTTATCAAGTTGATTAGGTAAACGTGTTATCAAACTGTTGCCTATTAACATGTTCAGCAGGGACAGACAGTTGGAGTTGTGTTGAGGTTACCTGACAGATATTACTCTCCTTTTGGCTTTGTTTTGTCTCCGCCTGCTCGTCAGAAATACATCTGGCTTTTTAGCTATTAAATGTTCCACAATGTTCACCTACTAGATACTAACTTTGTCTGTGTGCTGTTGTAGTGCTGGGCAGGTCATGGACAGTTCTTGAGCTTTAGTTGTTTAGTTTAGTTTAGTTGGTTGCAATCTGCAATTACCAAGATGGATGCCACTTAATCTAACAAACTGGACCTTTAAGGCAAATTAAGAAAAAAATCATTCCTAAATGCTACCCCCATGTGTGTTTCAAGCTGTCCATCTCTGTTGTTTTAACAGCAGCATTAAAATCTCTAAGCAGTTCAGTCCCAGTTTAAACAGGATTGTCATGGTGGAGTATTTCTTCGAGTAGGCGGGTGGAGGCGGATTGGTATCAGTCCCATTAGGTCATGTGAATGAGGAAGTGCTCACATCTGTGTCAGATTAGGGTTGATACAATGCTTATTCAGTTAGTGAATTGGTTGAATGAGGAGAAGCCTTCGCTCCCTCCTCGCCTTTTGTTGCGGCCCCTTGAACTGACTGACCCAACACAAGAGAAGCTGGTAGTATCATGTGCAGATAAAGAGGGAAGGAAGTAGGTTTAGGAGGGGAGGATGGAGCACTGGGATATAGAGGAGGGTCATGTTTACACACAGTGCTGTTAACTTCACATGACATCAACTCTCAGAGCACACACTCCTACATGACTTGTATCTGAGTAAGAGGAAAGAGGAAGAGGGGAGGCCCTCCTTCTGACTGCAAATTACTTTACTCTCCTTTATTCCTTCCTTCCTGCCCTTTATTTCTTCCTTCCCGTCCTTTATTCCTCGCTTCCTCCTCTGTTTGGTCTTTGAGGCCTGCTGCGCTTCATCTTAGTTTTTTATCTGTTCCTCGAGATGCAGAGCAGAAAGCAGAAAGAGACAATAAGAGAAAATAAGTGATTTCTCATTCCCACATGAAGCGTACACTGCTGTCAGCCAAGCAAACCACTGACTGGTTTTGTTTCCCGCCTTTTAGTTATTCTGATAGATGGTTTCAGAGAGGGATCTGTTGTCCTGTTGCCTAGACACGTGACTGTCTTTTCAACTATTGCCTGGATTACACTCCTTGATTTTAAGAAACACACAACATTTCTAAGAGGCCTTAACTGTAAACCTCACCTATGGGTGGACATTGAAACAACAGCAACAGGAATCATGGAGGAAAAAAGGAAGCCATCTTAGGACTCTCCCTAATGCAGCATTATGTAAGACCGAATTATCAAGGCTTAAAAAACAGTACTCTCTCTGTCATTTCGTGGAGCCAGTGGTCCTGCAAAATACACCAAATATACCATCTAGCAAGCAGGTGCACTGTGAAATCAAATGCCTGCAATCAAAAATTCCTGGTGGATTACTTGGCTACAAGGACATGCTACTTGGAAAAGAGTTGTCATAGGGATCATTTTCCAAAGTTCTAAAATCCATTGCAGTATTATAAACTTCTGTAGAGCATTTTGGCATCTTATAAGTGTCCAGATTAACAGATCTGTAACATGAACTGGACTTCCTGTGCTGTATTTCATTGTCTTTCCTGAAGCAACACGACATCTCCCCTTGCATTGTCTTACACAGGGCTGATTTTGGTTGAACATCATCGGTAACATCCTCCTTGAAACACCTCTCATTGAGAGCACAACTTCTGTCACTTTTTTAAGTCCATTTTTTACTGACCACTTCTGTCACTTTGTGTATGTAGAAAGTGCACCACAATACATTCTTGTCTTCTATCCCAAAGTGTATATTGCTACTCTCATTTGTGCAAGTTACTGTATTTTGGAAGAGCCTACATACTCTAGTGCCATAGAATGAATGGGTTTGTTTCCAGTCTAATCCAGGGCATTAGAGTTAGCATCGCAGTCTGCAAACTTTTGACACTTACCTTTAAGTGTCAGCATGGGAATTTCCATTAGAGCAGCTGCCGGGATGGTGCCCACCAAATATACACAGTTGAAAGCCTTGATAGCAGAGATAATGAATAACATGATTGAAGAGGAGTGACTGAGGAGTGCAATGGAGCGTGTCAGAAAGTGAATAAAGGAGATGGTGTTTTTTGGCAAGCCTAGTCAGATATAAACTCTTCATTGTGCCAAGATGGGCCTGATTGTTTAATATCACGGCTGACTATTTTCCATCCATGTGTTTGAATTTCCACTCAGCCTCTACTGCATTACTGACACTTGTAAATGTTTCCTTGGCCTTTGACAGCCACTGCTTGTTTATCCTGCACACATGCAACAAATGGAACAGACAGGGGCTTTTATTCCAAGAATGTGCTTGCGTGGACAGTTTATAAACATGGAGGAACTTTTGTGCCTAGCTGTTACTGCTATTAACAATTTTCAATGTGAGTGTGTGTGTGGTCAGTTATTATATTCACAAATCACAGCGTCATGTTACAAGTCAGACTTAAATGCATTTCTGCCTTAGTCAGCTCACGAGTGTGTTTTATACATCTCTGTGTGTTTCCTCTCTTTACATTGCAGCGGCACGTGAGCGTAAGCAGCCGCTGCCTTCAGACATTGCCGTCATTATGTACACCAGCGGATCCACGGGCATACCAAAGGGTGTCATGATCTCCCACAGCAACATCATCGCTGGCATCACGGGAATGGCCGAGCGGATACCCAACCTGTGGTAGGCAGATCAAATGCATGTCTAGAAAACATATGTTAAACACTTGGAAATGTGATACATGTTTGAGGAGCATTTTTAGTACTGATTTCTATGTGGATAGCCAGACTGTATACATGCAGCATATTTCCAACAGTGTCTGACCAGATATGTAATATAGGCTATGTGTTATTTGATCAGATTTCACTCCTATGTAGACATAAGAGTAGTCTGACTTTATTTTTTTTCATCCACTGATATTGAAAAATGTGTTTATATACCTCAAGGAGTGTGCTAGAATAAAAATGCTATTCCTTTTCTTTCCAAGAGTTAGTTGAGTGAATTAATTCCGCTCTCATGTCTGTGTGCAAGATATATAGCAACAGCTGGCTGGCTAGCTTAGCACAAAGACTGGAAACAGGAAAACAAATAGACTGGCTCCTTCTATAGTCACATAATCCACCCACCATAAAGTTCCACTACATGAACTTTCCCCAGGTACTAGAAACAAACTTGACCGTATAATCTGTGCACCTGTAAGTGAACTCTGACCCATGCATGGGAATATTTTGGAGGCAAGAGGAAGTGGTGACATAAATGGTGAGGTGGTGAACTGAAGGAATTGAAGCTCATCGATCATTTTGGCACAAGAAGGAGTCAGTCTGATCGCTGTAAACATAAATACTACTGTGCCACCTTTGCGCTACATCACATGCATCTCCTTTCACCGTCTTCGCACTGCTGGATGACAATGTGAATGAAATAATTAATAAGGCATGATGAGTAAGCTCCACCGAGTTCACCTCGTACTCTGTTTCCAGTCTTTATGCTTAACTGAGCTAAATGGCTGCTGGCTGTAGCTTCGTATTTACAGTATAGACATGAAAATGGTATCAATCTTCATCAAAATTCTGTGTGTCTAAAGAGGACACCAGCAGCTTAAATAACATTATATCAGTGCAGTCAGGTCATTAACTTCCTGTTATCTGCTGCCTTAGTGGCTAAAATGTTGTTGGCTATAAGTTTGTTTGACAGTAATGTGTTTAAGGAAAAATGCGAAATGCTTTTTCTGGCAATCTTCTTGCTTGAGGCTTCCATGTTAACTGAGCACGTGCACAAGTATGAGTCAGCCAGCTATTACCATCATACGACACCAGTGTTTACATTAAAACAAAAAGTGACCCCTCTCTCTGGGGAACCAGACGGGGGTTAGAGGAAATGCAGACGGGAGGGAGGTCGCTATGGGTGGAGGGAAATACTGGGAGGATGGGAGTCAGGGTGAAAAAGATGGAGGTTAAAGGGCTTACGGATGTTACGATCTCAATCAGTCTTCTTACAATAATGATGACTTTCTTTTGTGCGTTAAGTAATATGACCGTGTAAACCTCCTCCTCAGGGACACCATGAATTCCTTACACATCCACTGATGTGATTCTTTAGAATTCAGAGGACCCAGAGGAACAACTGCTCAAATACAATGTGGCCAGTAGATAATTTTGAAATCTAAGCAAAGGACAAGATGGCCGCTCTTTTGTACAGATGATCTTCTATTCCATTTACATCCTAAAGATTACTATCATATGAGTTATGATTCGTGATAACTTAATATAATTGATTATACATTATACAGTATTTATTCATCTTTGGTGACTCAATTTGAGCTCTTGCCTAAATGAGATGGCACTAGTTACAGTATGTTCAGAGCTGTTGTAAAAGAGTGTCCTTGTGTTTACAGTGAGGAGGACACCTACATTGGCTACCTGCCTCTCGCCCATGTACTGGAGCTCAGTGCAGAGCTCGTATGTGTTGCTCATGGCTGTAGGATTGGTTACTCCTCACCTCAGACCCTGGCTGACCAGGTACTGTAAGACCAGAACAGGGTGGTATACACCTCTCATCATAAAATCACTACTACTAATTCTAGTATGGGGAATGCACTATTTCTTTTTGCCAGCTGACCTCTTTAAGCTAATTTAATTGCCATAGACAGAGGTCCATGTCATACATCTGGTGTTGGTAAATGAATATCAGTATTTTGTCTACCAAACATAAAGTGTCTGCAAATTTGATTGTGGGTAACTGTAAAATACAGAAAGTTGGATTAAACAATAACTTTGTGACTTGTATCACAATCTAGTCTTAAGACTTCTTGTGGCTTCCCTTACTAACGATACATGCTGCTACAATGCAGAATTTTGGGAGTTTTTCTCTGAGGAATATATATTGTTGGATCCCGCTGCCACATTGAAGACTGTCAGTTTTTGATTCTGAATCAAAAGTCAATTGAAATGAGCTTTACATTTCAAAAGCAAAGAGGAAAGAAGAATTTGAAAATGTAACAGATGCTATAGTCTTACAATGACATCAGCCATCAGTTCTGAAAGAAAAATTTAAATCTCAGATTGAATCTAGTTGTGGATTTGAAGAACTGTGACATCTCACCTTGTTTTTGTGTTTAATAGTGCACATCACTTTGATCCAGATAATAATCTTCTAAAGATCAATACCACCACCATATAGTGCCATAAATAAAATACTACTTTTTGCATGTTGTATTATCTTTCATTTCTGAATTATTTTTAAGAATTAATTCCTGGTCAGGCTCAATCAAAGGAGATGCTGTGCACACCTGTTGACCAAGTTACGGGTGACTTGGCAGGAACGGTCCTGTTGGTTTATATTGCAAACTGTAGAATAATTGGTTATGATGAGACACTTAATGGAAGCGTGGCGGTTTCTGTACTAACTTACAGCAGGCTGGTGGTGCTTGTTTAACCTGTGGATCTGCTGTGCCTAATTGCAGATTGTCATCAGTTTAGTTACAGGCTGCAGCTGGAACAGACAACTGCTGCCTCTAGGTTTCCAAATAGCATGACCAAAATATTATTTATTACAACCACGGTGAGCTGTTGACTTGCTCCGAGCAGGCAGGCAGAGGGTTGTGCAAGGCTTACTCATTCTTTGCACATAGATGTCAGCGTGCCACATGGCATTGCCACACCCTCCACCACACCTGTCCTTCCACATGGGAGCACAAAGAGTCGCCGCAATAAAAAACAGTCGAAGTTGTAACCTTCGACCACGTCAGGAAAATATCAGTCTGCTGGTACAACCATGCATCACCTCAAAATAGAGAAAGAGAGCATTTAATATGTAAAAGCCTATTATATTTTATATTTTCTATTTTGTAGATTGTACATTGAATTTTAGCATCAATTAAAACTATTTGGCTGTAGTTGAACAAAAAACCTTTTCAAGCATTGGTTAACATAAGACAGTTTAATTCTGATGTGTGCAGTCATTTTTGTGATATTGCTTCTGTTTCCCACCCAAAGTCAACAAAGATCAAGAAAGGAAGCAAGGGAGACACCAGCATGCTGCAGCCCACTCTGATGGCAGCTGTCCCGGTATGTCCCGACAGTACAATCAGCACAACACCATGTATCATGCAGTACAATGTTTGATAAGCTCTGACCTTTACAGTATCTCTCATTGAGTCAGTCTCCCTTAAGTCTGTGTTTAAAACAATGCTGTTTGGTCCCATCTGGCAGTGAGACAGATTTCAGTCTGTCTTTGTTCATAGTCCAGCTGTGGAATAAGACTGACGGAGTCCAGCAGGCATGGGTCTGCTGTGACGTACATACTCTTTGCCTCCTGCTGCTGGCCAAAGCTGCTCTAAACAGTGTTAAACACACAGGGGCTAAAATGGCATATTTGAGGTTGGCTAATCTTGCTTGTCTCTGAAATATGTTTAAGTGATGAATCCATTTCAGCAGTGATGACATGGCTTCAGTAAAAACCTTACACTGGATTTATATATTTTGTCAGTGAAAGAGCAGAGAGGGTAATCCGTACTTGGTGGTTTTATTAGTTTTCGAAGGAGTTTACAGAGAAAGAACAAAAAAAAAGAAAGCAGGGTACTCACTGTGAACTGAAAAGCTTAAGTTTGTAGTGAGGGTTTTATATGGCATATGAGAATTAGAGCAGCTACAATTATTAATCTTATGTTAATAATAATGCAGCAAATTAGTCAAACCCTCAGATAATTATCATTCGACTCTGCAGTTCCCCTTAGTTCTACAGGGTTGTATCATCTTTCAGCTCATTGTTTTGATTTTGCAGCCTGCAACTTTTAGTTCGATCTCACCGCTCTCATCAACTTCGTTTCCGGCAGCAGCAACAGGCAGCTGTTTTGAGTTACACATCTCTAAACCCCACTGCAACCCACTGTCTGCCTGGTGGTGCTGGGCAGCAAATGACATACCAAGTTCGCTCTGATTGGTCAGCTCACACACGCCTGAGCTAGCTAACTGGTTTCACACTCACACATGTTGCAATGAAGTGGTCACTTGTTAAAAAAATGTGCTGGTCCGGGCAGCCAACAACAGAGCAGCTGTGCTTATTTGTTATGTTGAAAACAAATTGAACTAAACCCCTGACAATAGGAGTTCATAACTCCCTTGATCGTGTTGGTTACACTGCATGCCAGATACTTGAAGACAATATGCCCTCGCTGCTGTATTCTTTTTCTCTCTCACACACCACAAGCTCAGCCCCACCACCACCAACAACAACCCCCCCCTCATCTCCCAGTGGTCGTAGTGTAAAGGGCAGAGGGCCCCAGTGTCTGGAACCATTCACAGCTGTAAACAGAACGTGAGAAAGCCCCATGTGGTTATCCCCACGACACACACAAATACTCATACACACACATACAAATTGTTTGCTGTGATATGACAGCGGGCTGCTGCATGAATCCTGTGTCGACTTCCTCTCTCACTGCTTCACACACACACGTACACACGCAGGGTTTTTTGTTTGTGACCTTTTCCCCACTTAAGTATGAGTCCAGCTTTTTCAAAGCACACACAGCCGATTATGATGATGAGGTGGTTCTGATCTGTTGGTTTAAGTTCTCACCACTCACCCCTATACTCCAAAAGAACACCAGTTCCTTTGATACTGCTTTTCCCAACACACTGTTTTACCTTAAAATAAGAGCTTCAGAAACATCTTGATGGTACACTGTCAAATAACCTATATAGAACCATTAAATAGCCTAGATCGAAGGACCTTGGACAAAGGGATGAGCAGGCAGAGAAAAGATCAAATTCTGATACATTATGAGATTTAAGTTAATATTTGTAATTGTAGGCTCAGTCATATGTGACACAATATACCTATACCTTTTATAATGTGGCCTATAGTGACAAGGCAAAAAAATCTCTTTTTCTATGCCTTTTTATTACAGCCACAGAATAAGGAATGCTTGGGCATATGCTATTCAAGAATGTAGATTAGTGTGCTCAGAGGATTATGCTTCATCATTAGGCCTAAGAAATGCAGCTCATTTGGGCGGTGCCAGATCGCACAAAGTGCTGTGCTAAATGCATTTTCCTAACCTCTGCCATCTGAGTTCTCAAAATCCCTATCTCTATGGGAAACAACCACCAACTACTGCACTAGCAAACTACACACTTAGAGAGGCTAGTCCCAGCCTGGTTGCTGACAGTACAAATGTTAACAAGCAATTTGCTCTTACTTTTTCTTTTGCAGAGATTAAGTTATTTTAAATGCCAGGGCTTACCTCCCCATGTGTAAAAGCTCGACTAAAACGGTGTCACCGAAGATGATTGTGACTAGTTTAAATATACATGTACAAACAAAAGCATTTTTCCACTGTAGCATAATGAGTGTTAGAATATCTTTCTACCTCCCCTGCCAACTCAAAAAGGAACGACAATCCACCCATGCTGCGACGGGGAATAACGGCACAGCATTCCCGTCTTGAAGTGGATGTCTTCAAGGGGAATCAATGTCTGTTATTTCTACCATTTGCTGTACTTCTCCCATGCAAGAGTCAAACTAAATTATTAATTCTGACAACTTAAATACTGTACCATATACCACACCCAACAACCTGCCAAAAGAGCCTTTTGACAGCGGAGGTTTCAGATCTGCTGGAGTTTCATGCACAGGTTTCTCTCTCTCCTACAGGTGGAAGAAGTTTACTTCAATTCCGTTTTTCCATTTAGCTTACACAGAGATTCACCCTTGGATTCCTTTGGCTTCCCCTCTTGTTTTTTGTAGGTCACTTGTTGTAAGTAAACCATGTGGGAGCCTCGCTGTTATGCAAGCAAACTTTAAAACATGTGGTCCACATTGTACTAATGTGTTCCTCTGGACTCGTTGTATTGTAGTCAGAGAAAGTTGTTCTGTTCTTAACCAGTTCTGTTTTCATATGAGCCCCGACCCTCATAAATCATTCTGCTCCCTTAGACTGGGTTCCTTAAGCTCTTTCTTTTCTTACCATATCATATCATAGAATTAATCCCAAATCATGTCTGTTTTTATCTCATCATGGTTGTATGTACCGTGCCTCTGTACTTAAGATCCAGGACTTTGGCTTAGCTGGGTTTGTGGCATAATCTCCACTCTGAGGTGTCAGGGCTCCAACTAGGCTCCATATTAGGAGCTGTTTTCCCTCTTCCTCCCTCTTCTTTATTTTATCTCCTCATTTTTTCTTCCTCTTACTTATTTATCTTTGTCTCAACATCCTCTCTGTTTTACTGGTTACAGGAGATCATGGATCGTATCTATAAGAATGTGATGACCAAGGTGGAGGAGATGAATTGTGTCCAGCGAACACTTTTCATTCTGGCATACAACTACAAACTGGAGCAGCTCGCCAAAGGATACAGCACACCTCTATGTGACAAGTGTGTGGATAAGTTGTGACTGTGGCATCTTAATATGAGTTACAATGAACCCCTGTAACCAGTGGAAGAGCATGTTATTCTCCAGGGTCTCATACTTACCTCTGTGATCTACTCCTGACTTCTGTTGATCCATCCAGGCTGGTGTTCAAGAAGGTTCGCTCTCTGCTGGGAGGTCAAACGCGGGTCTTGTTATCAGGTGGAGCACCGCTCTCTGCTGCCACACAACGCTTCATGAATGTGTGTTTTTGCTGCCCGGTGGGTCAAGGATACGGCCTGACGGAGACCTGCGGTGCTGGAACTATAAGCGAGTGTAAGAAGTACAAGCAAAACTTGTGGTCTTTTTGCAAACTGAGTAAAAAAACAAATAGGGCTGGTGTTTATCACATTAAATCTGGTACAAAGAATCAAGCCCCCCTAAGGATGAATAGCAACAGCTTTGGGGATGTTTTCGCCCTCCTCGAGTAGGTGAAAATTTGTATTTGTTTTTGTCCAATACTTTGGTTTATGATCAAGCACCTGCAAAAAGACCTTCCCTTCAGGCTCAGAAGTGCTCAGTGTCTATCTCCTATAAGCAGACAAACATTGTATCTGCTAAACATCTGGACGTTAGCATTGTCTTTGTGAGTATTTAGCTATACCACTGCTGTGTCAATGTCACAAAGCTGGTACGTGTTTGAGTGCGAGAGGCTGAAAGACATATCACACTTTTTTATTTTACTTAAAAAATAAAAACATGTATGGAAATTTAAAAATAGGTCTACAAATATACAAAAATACATACATTTAGTCAGAGGTTTGAAGGGAAAAATGTTCCCCATTGGTTTAAGGGGTTATTACATTGTGTTTGATGTAATTAACTGTCAGTAAATGTGATTTAAGTAGAGAATGAGTTCTAGGAGAAAAGATGCGATCTTGGGTAGTGATTTAGAAACTTTCTCTTTGTGGATTTAAAAAAAAATGCATGACATTTTTCAGATATTTAAATGCAGTATTATCTGGATTATCATTGTTGAACATTTTCATGTAACCTTTTGTTAAAGGTTCCAACACTATTACCCTTAGGTAATTCCCTCAGGCTGCATATATGCTGACTTGTGGAATGTGGGCAAACAGGGCTGAAAATGTCTTCTAGGGGTCCCCCATGCAATGCACAGTCTGACAGCTGGACAGTCCTGGACCTGAATGGAATTACCAAGAATGTGGACATTGGGATTGGCTTAGTCTTGTTTATCTGCAAAAACTCAATGTGGAGGACAGCAATATTTCAGCAGTAAGGACTGCTTTTAACTAGATTGAAATTAAAACAGTGATTGTCTCCTTTTGACGATTCATTAATCGGAAAAGATGCACATCATTGAGCAGTTGTGGGAAGTCACTTAGAAAATGTTTCCACAGCATACAAATAGAGACACAAATAGTGGGAGGACAAGAAGAGGGAAAGAGAATTTAACAGCACTGACGGGAAAGTGGATGAAAGGAGAGTAATAAGCAGATCTATTGTGCGTGGGCGGTAGTAAACATAGGAGGGAGTAGGTAATCTGTTTTGAACAGAATGACAGCGGTGTGGAAAAATCAACGTTAGCAACAAGTCTGACTCTTTGTCCGCTCACAAAAATGCAGACATTCCCTCTTCCCGTAACAGGAGAATTCATTTTCTTATCTCTTTGCAATGTGCGTAAAACCATGCCACTCATATCTGTGGTGACGGTTTTGAACTTTGTAGCTTATCTATCTCATTGCCAACGCGCACGGTTTTTCAGATAATTGAAAATCCTCGCAAGCCTTTCCCAGGCAGACCAAACCACCGCCCGTCACTCTCCACTGTGGTCATTTGAGCCAGGAAAACACTGCTCTGTGCTCCTTTGGGATTGGGTTTCCATGGCGAGGGAACAAGTGAGGTCGTGTTGCTATGGTAATAAATTTCATTCCTTGATGCTAGCGTGCTTCCTGATCTTGTGTGTATGTGCGTGTTGTCTGTTCCAGTGTGGGATTACAGCACTGGGAGAGTTGGGGGGCCACTGGTTTGCTGTGAGATCAAGCTCAAAGACTGGGTGGAGGGTAAGTGAGACACACATGCAGTCCACGGTGGAATGATACACAGTGTCACGTGGATTCACAGGGAGGCACACATCAGTGCTTGTTGCTTGCCTTGCTTCGTCTCATGCACACACAAACACTTTACACCAATCCGTCCAATATTAATCATTTCCCAGGCTCATGAGTCCATAACCTTGTAAGGAAAGTATGCTTCTTTACTTCTTGTCCTTCCACTCCTGCAAAACTTCCATCTTTTTACGTAAGGCATCGTAACTCATTTTTATTACGCTGTTGAATTTTGATGTTTATCAAGTTGACTTTATCGCTTGCTTGGCTCGCGATAAGCAGCAAAAGAGTTTAAAGTAAACATGCTGTCAGGGTCTTATCGCTGCAAAATCATATGTTATGTAGCAGAATTAGGAGACTTGAATGTTTGTCCATGTGCTGTTTTCAATTCAAAACCCTGCTTTCAGGTGGTTACCGTAGCACCGACAAGCCACATCCAAGAGGAGAGATTCTGGTCGGCGGACCCAACGTAACCATGGGATACTACAAGAACGAGGCAAAAAACCAAGAAGATTTCTTCGTAGATGAGAACGGCCAGCGGTGGTTCTGCACTGGAGACATCGGAGAGTTCCACCAAGATGGATGCCTCAAGATAATTGGTGAGGAAAGGTGGATGGAGGGATGAGGGTCGAACAGAGAAGTGTGGTGGACACAAAGCTGGTTTTATAGGTGCAGATTACCACTTGGGATAATCTGTCCTGCTGCAGATGCCGCTGCTACATCAAAAGCACAAATGATCAACATTGTGCCCCAGATTCCTGGATTTGTTCCAGGCAACCTCTTTGTTGCACTCCCATCCATCAGTCTGACAGGGAACCTTTTAACAAATCAGATTTTTACCTCACTTCCAAGAATTACTGCACAGTCTTGTTTACTTAGGCAGAGACCCTGAATATCCTCTGTTATCTAGATGACACTGGTCAGATACACACATGTATACACATGGAAAAATGGGTCCTTCCCCCAGATTTCTCCCTTCTTCTTATGAAATACAAGCACTTGTTGTGTGCAGTGGGAACACATATGTTATCACAGGGAGATTTTCTGCTTGGCTTTCAGACCGAAAGAAAGACTTGGTGAAGCTGCAGGCAGGAGAATACGTCTCCCTGGGGAAGGTGGAGGCCATGTTGAAGAACTGCCCTCTGGTCGACAACATCTGTGCCTATGCAAACAGGTGTGTGTGCGTGTGTGTGTGTGTGTGTGTGTGTGTGTGTGTGTAATGTGATATTCAGATGTATACACGGGTTAGGGTTAGGGGTTAGGGTCATTCTCTTCATTCACTTCTTCCTGTTAAAACTGCACTTGAATTATTATTATTATTATTATTATTACAGTTTGCAGTTGTTGTTTTTTTTTCGATTGTTCAGTCTCACTACTCTCATCAAGCCCTGCACCTATCAACAGCAGGTGGCTGCACACAGCTAAAAGCTAAAAAGCCAGCCTCTGTCAACATGTCTGATTCTATCCTCTGTGACATGGAACTTTGATTCCCACAAATTGAAAGCATTCCTTTGGCAGCATCGAGACCTCTCGTCTCTTTGTTGGACACACACCAGTTTGGCCCGCTCCACATCTTTCAATTTCTCTCTTGTGTATTTGTCTTCTCTGTGGACTTTCTTTATCAGCAATGTTACAATGTTTTATAACGTTGCCCCCCAAAAACCAACTGGCATTTTGGGTTTTTCATTTCCCATGATTTGGTTTTCCAAACAGCAGGTGGGCTGTATGTGGAGGAGACTGGCGAGAGAGAGAGAGAGAGAGAGAGAGAGAGAGAAAGAGAGAGAGAGAGAGGTGGCATCTCCAAGATTTTAAATCAATACGTGACAGCCAATGTTGATATTGTGGCGTGCTGCCACAAATAAACAGATCTGTGGGAAATCCTGCAAGTGTCAAGGCCACTGCTTGACAATAAGCGCAATGTTTCTGGTGAAGCAGCAATATGACAGGATATAAAGCTATGTCTATGTCTTTGGTCACCTATTCCATACTTATTATATCCTGCTTATTATTTTTACATTCTGTTCTTAAAAGCCGCTCTTACCAATATTTGTCTACCAGTACCAAGTAAGTGAGCGTGTAATCTAAAAGTACAGAAGGTGGCGATGCTCCTGCTCCATTTGATACCATAAAAAGCTTTTCACACCTTGACCCTGATGATCGTATTTCTGCAGCCTGAAATGTTTATTCAGCTGTGTGTCACTGTGCTACTGATAGTGCATATAATAACTTACAATCTGTTCACACTCTGCTCCGACACATTATGTATTAATTTTCCTTTTATGGGCAAATATCTCGTTTGTTGGGGGGCTGATGATTTATGCACATACATGTTCCATGCGTGTACTCCATCACCCTGCACGTCCGAACATCCCGTTTCCAGATCACGCAAAGATTCCAGTGTCACTTAACCCTGTTCTTCTTCCACTTCGACATCCCCACTCATTGTCTCTGCTTCTCCCACTCTGCAGTGATGAGACATACGTTATTGGCTTTGTGGTGCCCAACCAAAAGCAGCTGCTGGCTTTGGCTGACCAGTACGGTATTCGAGGCTCGTGTGAGCAGCTGTGCAACACTAAAGCCATGGAGGAGCTGGTCCTCAAGATCATCACTGAGGCTGCTCTTGCAGGTGAGAAGTGGTCAGTAAGGAGGTGAAGCTTTAGCTCAGAACTCCAGGTCGACACTGTCGTGTGGGAACTTTTGTGAGTTAATGTCTCGTCGTCTTCTCCTCTTGTAGCCCAGCTAGAACGCTTTGAGATCCCTCGCAAGATCTGTCTAAGCCCGGAGCCATGGACTCCTGAGACCGGACTGGTGACTGACGCGTTCAAGCTCAAGCGCAAGGAGCTGAAAACGCGTTACCAGGACGATATTGAGAGAATGTACGGCGGGAAATAACAAGGACCAGCACAGCATCAGCCATTCTCAAAGGCTCCAAGACCAACACTCACCTCTGAAAACTCCTAGTACTCTCTCACTGCTCTCCTATCTCCTAACCCATGAACATAAGAGCCTCTCTCAAAGAAAGAATAATTAAGGATAGGGTGTTACCAAACTAGGACGCAGTTTTTACTTGAATTTGTAACTAAGACAGGCTAAAAAGTGTTGAGGAAAACACAACAGATCCCTGTCCATTTACTGCCTTTTTCCCTTTCTTCGCCCAGGTGTATGAACTCTGTGTAGAGCTTTATTGTTCCAGGTGTGAGGTATGAAACAGATGGTGTGTTAGCCGATGTTGTCTGTTGAACTCTTTCTGAGTGCCAGAGCAGAAGCTCATGTTGGTCCGAAGGTCTGTTGCTTTGTGTTCACCCATGAGACACTAGATTAGTCAGGTACGCCTCCAGATCGTTCCGTCCAATCGTCTTTTTAACTTCTTTTAACTTAAAGGTTTCAAATTCCTCCTTCCTGCAGGTCAGGACACGGTTAACTTCTCTTTCTTTGTCCCATGTTTTGAGTTCTGTCAGGGGTTTATTTTGTCTCCCACCCACAGTCAGACTTCGACTCCCACGGTGGTGGGACATTTCTCCTGCCAGCACATCTTGATTCCACAAGCACAAAGTCATTTGAGGGCAAACGAGAGCATTCTGGTAAAAAAAAAAAAAAAAAAATTCCATCTCTAAAGATTCATTAAGGCCATAGTCCTTTTTTTAGGAAAATAACAGAAAATGCACGTAATAGCCTTATTTAAAAATAAAAGAAACAAAGATGCACTGTTGTTTAGTCTATTGTATTTTCCTACAGTGATAGAGTATACTTTTTTATGTGGTGCGCAGACTACACTGTGCAGAAAAATGCACTTTTGCTTGCTTGTATTACGAATGAAGTGACTGTGTAATCATTGTCATGTTTGATAAATCATAGTGCAATAAGAAAATGTATCATGTCCGTCCAAATAAGGCAGTTGATTACAGATAGGACATACAGTAAATAAAACTTTGTCACTGTGGGTGGGGGCACCGGTTCTAAAGTTAGCACACTTTGACAAGTTTTCAACATTTACTCTGCATGACTGTCGTTACCAGCTTAAAGCCTTGTCGCGTATCTCTGTCAAGTGTGTGACTCAGCGCGTCCATGCACGGCACAAACGTGGCCCAGCACCCCTCACCGTGTGACACCTGTTGCCTTCTCTCGAGCTGCGACTTTCTAATCCCTCACTGACTTTGACTTTGACGTTTCTCCTTAAGTGTACATATTCTGTATTTGGAGGAGCTGTGATCAGCAGAGGGGGCAGACATGTATTGCCTCTATTTTAACTTCAGCTTTGTCATCCTGGAGCAGTTTTGGCACTCCACTGCCTCTCTCAAGAGCCAGCCTTGTAAAATAAGTGCACCCAGATATTTATTTGTGATTTGCCTTCGGAAAAATACTCCAATGAAGTAAATAAAGATTGTGTTTGGTCTACATGCAGGAGTCGTTTGTTTTGGTGAAATGCATTTAATATTTCCGCCACCTTCATTACATTCTTCTCTGTTCAGTATATCAGCCTTCTTGTGTATGAATCCGGTGCCTTTGTGTCTAAATTCAGACGGATGATGACATTGATTTACGTCTGTACCACTGAAGCAAAGGAAGCGAGTGAAATCAGCCGTAGCTAATTTAATAATAGCCATGAGTGATTGGAAACTAATGCAATTCAACCATTAACGCTCACCATTTATTATGAAACTGAGGTGTAAGTTCTGATCCTCGGCTCTGTCTGGTGAAAAGGGAGGAGATGAGATGGACTATCTTAATTAAATCAGTCATTATTTTTAACAGAAAAGGAGACACCCTTAAAGTGACCCAGAATCGCTACAAAATGATTAACAGTTGAACCATCGTTGTAAACAGCAAGAAGATGATCACTTTTTTATAGAATTTGATACTTATGCTCTCATTTTGCTTCAAAATAAACTTTGTTTTCTGTTTTATGTGTAATTAAACCCACGCTGTTTCTGAAAGTCCTAGCTTTGACATTTCTACCCAGTCTGGGTCAACTAAAATTCTTACATACTGCACCTTTAAAGACCAATATTGTTTCTTGTGCAAAAGATCTTAGTACTTCGAACCTAAAAACAAGTGTCCCCTAAGACTTCATAGACTGGTGGTATGTGCCAGTGCTGAGTTTATGAGAGGAAACAATTTGTTTTTTTTATTGCAGTCTGTCACTTCCAACATGTCGTTCTTGAACATCTTGCATGATTTTATTCACAGGCTTTAGGCTCATTTGCAAGGAAATGGAAAGGTCCTGTGTGACGGATGAGGAGGTCAGCTGTTGTTTGCAGGACAGTGCAGAGGCTGGACAGAAATTAAGGAGACTGATCCAGTGTGGCGTTTGTAGATCCAAGCGAGAAAGCGTAATAAAATCAGTGGCTCGAGGATTAATTCACATTTTATCACCAGGTTTCTGATCATTTGGCATTCCTTCCTGTAAGTGTACTTTTCCATCACATCCCCTCAAGGCCTGTTTTTGTTGGACTCCAGAGATGATGTAGTCATCGCTCAGCGAGTTAAGTTTAATATACTCACGGGCATTCGATCATTTCATCAGATCTCCCTGAAGGCCAGGGTAATGATAAAATATACTCTGCTTTTTCGTCTTTGCATTGTTGTGTTTTTTTAAACATGACGTCCCTCCAGGGCTTCCATAGCCACAGGACTCATCTTACGATCAGTCCCCGTCACGTGACCGATGATGACACTCCAGGGTCTCTGTATAAATAACTTCATCCTTTGAGTCGCGCTCCAAACTCCAGAAGAGCCGCAGGAAGACACAAGTGGGAACGTTTCACATGAGACTTAGCTCTTCAGTTTGGTGAGTTTAGAATCTGACTTTGCCATTAATGTTTATAGACTGTTAAGTTTTATATCATCTACATCACTTTGTGTAGACTTTTTGTAACTTTTATCAAACATCTCTGGGGAGTGTTTTCTTGGACACAAAAAGTGAAAAAAAATGCCAAGTTAAAAGATAACACAAGCGCAAAACTTCAAAAGTATACTCTTATGAGAGATTGTTTATTAGGCTAACCTGGTGGAATCTTAGAAAATATTTTCTAACGTTGCATTGTTGTTTTGAAATACAAGAAACTGTCAACGGTGTGTACTGAATTTGCAAAAGTGAAGCATTTTGTACTTTTCTCCGCTCATTTGAAACCTATCCGCGTGCGTAAAGTTGACGCATGTATTCATGGACGTACTACTCTTGGTCTTTTTCAGCGCACTTTCTAGGTCGTCCACATTGGCTGCGCTGAAAACATGGAGCACCTGGAGAACTCCACGGCATCCCCCCAGCGCGTCTTGGTGCTGGCGCAGAGCACCGCGGACTCCCAGGCGGACAAGAGCGACGGGAACGCGTACCTGTACATACTGATTGTCATGTCTTTCTACGGGGTCTTCCTCTGTGGTATAATGCTGGGCTACTTCCGCTCCAAAAGGCGAGAGAAGAAGAGGATCAACGTGTTCACGCGCCTGGTGCACGAGGAGGAGCAGCGGGAGTGGGGCGCGCTGCCCAAAAAGCACAGCCTCACCTTTCCCGCCGCCGTGTCGGGACTGCGCTCGGTGCAGGTGTCCCTGCCTTTCTGCGGGAACCACGGCAACCACTTCGCGCACCTGCACCACGAGGGCGCGCTGCCCTCTCCGCTTGCGTGCGCGCTGTGCACGGAGCAGAGCAGCATCAGCTCCCTGTGCTCCTCCGCGGACACGCGCCTCGCCATAGAGGAGGAGTCGGACAGCGGTACGGCGGAGGAGAGCACCAAGGGCGCGTCGGAGAACAGCGGGGATGACTCAGGGTGAGCTCCGCCCACAGACACGGAGGAGAAGCACCACCTGAAGAGGAGGACCAGGAAGGCCCTCAAGCATCTTATCACAGAGGCCCGAACTTCTGCAGCAACTCCTAAATAATCCAAAGAAAAAGAAAAAAACTCCAAACCAACTTCATCCATGACATGACATCCAAACAAGGGCTGGATCAGACCATGAGGCCAGTGTGACTCGTGTTAGGCGTTAGTCAGTGAGCAGCTGACAGGTTAGAGGGGTCAGTGCTCCACAGTAGTTAGTGTGTGTATGCGCTCTGAACTGATTTCAAACATTTGTACATGACCTCCGCGCTTATTTATGCCGGTATACACACATCTTGCCTCATCTGCCACGCCTCACTGTACCCAGCAGCACCATGAAACCACACACACGATTGTTTTTTTTAGTTTGAGCATAATTTGTGATAACAGGAGGATATCAGCGAGAGAGACATATGACGAACTGATCAATTACGAGCAAGAAAGCGGCTTTATTCAGGCCTGTAAGGATGGTTGCAGGGACATGCAGCAGCTCTCCTCCCAGGGGAAACACACACACACACACACACACACACACACACACACACAGCTGTAAGTACACAGTATCACAGCTCAAGCTATATGCTGGATTCACAAGTGAATACATGTATAGATAAATATATCCAAATATATCTTCAAACAAAACGCATAGTAAAGCTGTAATAAAAGGGATGAGATATTATATTCTATTGAAAATCAAACATACTCTGTTATTTCCATGTATCACTCTGACTTTGCCTCATTTGGTGGTGGTGACCCCCCCCCCGCCTGCTGGAGCCCCATCCTGACGCCACACTGAGAACCAACCCACTGGTTTGGAATGATGACTCACCCTGCAGGGGACTTGAGTGACAGACTGGCTTTTTTTGTGGCTGTTTGGACTGAACTTGACTCGCTCTCGCCGACGCGGCCTCGAGTGT
>JARJLU010011453.1:0-27130 GCA_030272975.1 Sparidentex hasta | reverse complement strand
CAGAATTTAAGTAAATCAGAACCAGTAAATCTTCAATTCTGTTACAGGTTGCCATGGTAGATGGTAGAAGGCTTTGGTTATGTGAATCCAGAAGTAATGTAATGTATATGTACATATATACATACTGTATGTGTATATATGTATGTATATCTATATATGTATATATAATACTTTTTATTGCAATTGAAATTATCCTATAAATGTAATACCGTCATATATATGACGGTATTACATATATATGTGTACATATATACACTTATATGTATATGTATATGTATGTTAATACAATATTTCTGTTATTATTTATAAAAAGTATACATATTAAAATGTGCATTATATACACATATAAACATTTATAAATATACATATATATGAAGGTATTAGATTTATAGGATCATTTTAATTGCAATAAAAATATTATATATTATATATATTATGTATGTGTATGTATATGTATATTATTATGTATGTATAATATTTGTTATTGCAATTAAAATTATCCTATAAATGTAATACCTTCATATATGAAGGTATTTCATATACATGTATATGTATGTATATGTATATATGTATGCATATATATTTGTAATATTATATATAAAAAATATTATACATATATAATTTTTTTTTTTTTTTCAAGAAAATTATGTTTTGCTTGATGATCAGTTTAAAGGTTTTGGTTTTAGTATGTGTAACTTTCAAGAACAGAATTTAAGTAAATCAGAACCAGTAAATCTTCAATTCTGTTACAGGTTGCCATGGTAGATTAAGGCTTTGGTTATGTGAATCCAGAACTAATGTAATTTATATATACATTCCAGTATATACATATACGTATAAATGTATGTATATGTATATATGTATATATAATACTTTTTATTGCAATTGAAATTATGCTATAAATGTAATACCATCATATATATGAAAGTATTACATATATACATATGTACATATATACATATATGTATATATATGTTTATACAACATTTTGTTATTATTTATAAAAAGTACATATTATAAATATGCATATTATATATACATATAAACATTTATACATATACATATATGAAGGTATTAGATTTATAGGATCGTTTTAATTGCAATAAAAAAATCATATATACATATACATATATACATATACACATATATACATACACATATATATGAAGGTATTAGATTTATAGGATAATTTTAATTGCAATAAAAATATCATATATCATGTATATGTATGTATATATGTATATGTATATTTTATGTATATATATAATATTTGTTATTGCAATTAAAATGATCCTATAAATTTAATACCTTCATATATATAAAGGTATTTCATATACATGTATATGTATGTATATGTATATATGTATGCATATATGTATATATATCTGTATTATTGTATATGAAATATTATACATATATATACATGTACATGTATACATATACATATATATGAAGGTATTACATTTATAGGATCATCATCAACTGCCATAAAACATATTATATATACATATAAACATATACATACATATATATGCATATATATGTATGTACATGTAAATGTATATGAACATATATACATATATGCATAAATATGCATACATATGTATGCATATGTATATATTGGCTGGCCGATAAATCGGCAAAAGCGATTAATTCGAGTTTGTGGTTTAGGGCAATTTAAAAAAACAAAACATAACGATTATCTCTTTAACTTGCTCTGCCGCCTCATGGGCTCCCGTAGTTCATAGTAGGCTCCACCCTCCCCGTATTGACTTTGCACAGAGAAACAAGCACAACATGGAGCGCGTCAAGAGTTCGTTCCGAAAAGACAGTCTCTTAAGTAGTTTGGTTTTGTGGCGTAAGACCTCGAAGAAACCACGGTCCGCTGCAAAGTTTGTTCAAAGGCTATTGCAGCTAAAGGCAGCGGATCGACATGTTTATTTCAGCCTCTCAAACATACGCCTGCATCACAGTGGGACACTTGTTCACTACTGGAAGACTGCAGCAGCCCTCAAACACGTGCTAAAAAGCAGCTAACATTAGCGGAATCATTCCATTATTGTGTCCGGTATGGTGGACACCTGTTAGATGCAGTCACGTTGCATATCGCTAAATACATTGTGCCCGTGTATACTGAGGAAAAGCTAGAAGTTCATCCGCATGCTGAAAATGTTTGATCCCAGGTTTGTGTTACGAAGCAGCAACGGTCAATACCAATATGGAAACTGACCTGTTTTTATAATAGCAAGCAATCTGACGTGTTAAATTTATGGTTACAAAGGCATTTTATCAAAAAGAGACACATTCTTTTCAAGCGAGTTCGAGGGTGCACTGGTTAAAATGGCGGGGCAATTTCGTTAAAAAAAAAAATAATAAAAGCATTAAAACAAATGGAATGCTTTTAATAATTAATTTGTAATTTGAAGTTTGTTCTTGAAGGAAAAATAAATGCTTAAAATCGTTAATCGAGTTTGGTGTGAAAAAATCAGAGATTCAGTTTTTAGGCCATATCGCCCAGCCCTAGTTGTACATTTGGTGTACACTAGCTTTATTTGTTCATGGAGAAAAGAAACAGAAACGTTTGAAAAATTTAATTACAGCAGACCCTGAAAAGTGCAACAAATACAATAAATAATCAAAATATAGAAAAACAGATTTTTTTCGCACAGCAGTATCCATACTTCATTAAACACCATTTAAGTAACAACTAAGCTAAACTAAACTTTACAATACAATTGTCAATTATCAAATGTTTACAATATATGTAACTTTTCTTTTTAAAATATAGAAATAAAGTTATCATACAACTATGACAATACAACAGGACAGTATATTAATACTTGAAGAATATCTCAAATTATTTACAATTATTATTTATTTACAATATATTACACGCTATTTAGAGAATTTCTGCCTCATTTTTTCCTCCAACCACTGCTGTTTGGTGAGTGTATTGAACGCAGGGCAGGGTTCTGGCTGTGTCCAGTGTCAGCAGTGCGGAACTGGCCACACCTTTTGCATGTGTTTGCCTCCACTGCTCTCCTGTAGGGCCTCTTTGGTGGAGGTCCAGACTCCGCTGTGGTGTTGGGCTTAGTTATTTGAGGGTTGGTGCCCTGAACCGGTGCAGGAAGGGCCACTGCGACAAAATGAGGAAGAGTTTGTCCTGTTGCCGTGGCGATCTGAGGGGCTGGGGGCGTGACAAGCACAAGCCTCTTCACTGGTGCCTTTGGCATGATGGGGCGACTAGAGGCTGTCGGCCTCTGTGGTGCCTGACCTGCTGTGCTCTCTGGCAGCTGGTACTGGTGCTCCTGTCGAGCTGACCTGGACTCAGCAGGGAGAGCTCTTGCCTCCCGGAGAGACCCCTCAGACTCATGGAGTGCTGAAGGCACACAGCACCTTGAGTCGGCCCCCTTGCCTTTCCTCACTGGGCCTTGGTGGAGATCACAGAGTCTAATAAAAATGTTCGCCACCAACCATCAGCAGTTAGGCCACTGAGCAGGAGCACTACTTGCACCTAACATGCAAAACAGCTGGTGCTCGCCACTCGCTCAGTGTCCTGAACCATCCACTCAAAAGTCTCCCCTGGTGTCGTGCTGCATAAATCACCCACTGCTTGTCACCTTTGTCCAGCTTCTCCCACAGTGCTGTGATTGCTCTGGTCTGCTGGTTGGTGAGACAGAGAGAGGTCTGCTCCCGAAGCTTCACCAGATACTCAGCCAGTCTGTCCACGTGCTGGTATCCAGGAACATTTTAGTCATCAACAGCCTTTGCAAGTAAGAAAATAGCAAACCTATAACCTTCACAGTTTATTTAAAGTACACGTCATCCAGAGTGTATGCATATGTACTGTGTGTATATGTAAGAGTTGGGCTCATATCTTTACACCTACATATTTGAAACTGAACACTCACACATACTTACCATATCTTCATCTTCAGCCTGCATATCCACTCCAGCCTCAGCGGACGAAGTAGAGGGCATGATGGATACACCAGAGGCCATGAAAGACATGCCAGGAGCCAGGACTGATGTTCCAGGAGCCAGGACTGATTTTCCTGCAGGCAGGGCTGCAGGAAATGGTAAGAAAAATCACAACAAGGTTATTTTGTGTGGACATTACAGCATCACAGTTTTAATTTTCACTGCAAAAAAATCTTAATCATGATGATGCGACATTTGTTGGGGTGTGTACCAAATGAACATGTTCTCTTATATCTGGGGAACATGATTTGTAGGCCAGGCATCTCTGCAGCACTGCGCTACATCATTTTAATGCTGTTTTGTCATTGCACTTGGTCATATTGCAATTTCACTAGTATTTTGAGTAGTTCAACCAAACCAGTAGCTATGGTCGATGTGCCGAAAACCACTGAGGATGTGTCCACGCTCAGGGTGGATGTGCCAGGAGCCATGCCAGATGTGGTGATCGCCAGGGTGGAGACGGTGGACACCAGACTGGATGAGGGACCGGGAGTGAGAGACACCGCAACCTGAGGGGGTCACCTGGGATGTCAGCGAAGCCCTCATCTGTTTCCACATCATCCTCATATTGTTCAGTTAACCCAGCAGTCTCCTCTGAGTCAGGGTGCATATCCTGCAGTGTCTGACCCGTCTGCTGGAACAGGTACTGTAGCCCTATGAGCTCTCCTGAAATAATTGATGTAAAGTGGAAAATGTACAGTGTTAATAGAGGATTTTAAAAACAAGTTGAATACCACTGTGTCCACAAATGCTTACCAGTGTAGCGTGAGGGTGGACAGAACTCTGGTACCAACTTCTTGCCAAACAGCTTCTTATACTGCCTGTTCACACAGTGAAGCAGGTCACCCGTGTAGCTGCGTAAAGGTGACGGTGTAGTAGACAGGGCAGCACTACCACAGTCCTGGTTCCACCTATGGAGTCCCTCCTGCAGATATGCCTGAAAATCCAGGCCGTTGGCACTGGTCCCTAGAAGGACATTAACAAACATTAAATTATGAAATATTCTTGGATTATACAGCACATGACCCAACATGTCTGATAGACACAAACCTGGTATGAAGCGGTTACGGTGGAGATGAAAGGAGTCCAAAGATGCCGAGCCTCTGGCACATCTGTATGTTGGTAGCCACAAACCTCCCTTTGTGAGCTCCCCTGTTTTGGTGTATAGAGCAACACCTGGCAGGTCCTGGATGCAATTGATGTGCTTTTTCTGAACATGCCAGATGTGCTGCATCCTCTCCCTGTCAAACAGGGGAACTCCAAGGTAGTTGTCCACACTGCCACCCATCAGCCCCTGCAGAAGCTCCTCAAGCAGCTTAATGGTGGTCTCCTCACCACAGGTCCTCCTCCAGCATGGGTCTGTTGATGTCACCATCGGTGAGACAAGGCGGGCCCTGTGACTCAAGCTGCTGTTTCTTTGCTTCACGCAACAGAGCTAAATCGGCTGCATCCCACTCAAACACACATGCTGAGAGGCGCAAATTGAAAACTGGGTACAGCTGGCGAGCATCTGCTATGCATCCCAGGGCAAGTCGGCGCATGAAGTGCCAGATATCCAGCCTTACTGTCAGGTCTGGCCACCCGCTGAATCTGGCCTTCAACTTGGTCTCCGCCGCCTCAGCACAGCAGCCACAGTCCACATACAGGATGACGGGTGGGGGATCCACACATGCCTGCTGGTATAGCTTGACCAGATCGGCAGCCATCGTGTACAGGCCAGTTGCCTCCTGAGTGGTCAGCACACTTACCAGTATCTGACCGTACTCATTTCCCACGGAGGCGAGCCAGAGTGCTGTGCCCTTGGCAGTTCCGACAAGCTTCTGAAGTGATCTGAAGAACAATAAATGTATAGGGTCTCTGTCAACATGATTCAGAAATACTGGGGAAAAAAAGATTGTGAGGAGGAGGAAGATTGTTTAACCTTTTTAGTGGAATCCATCTTTAATATGTTGCCGTGCGTGGAAGTGATTCTGGCCTTGAGTCCTCCAGCCTCGTCAGAATGTCCTGGCTGTAAACCGAGAGACAGATGTATCAGTAAAAGTGTTTCACAGAACTCTTTTTGACAAGACAAGAAAGACAGGAGATGTTACTCACTTTTGTGTTAGGATGACCCGAAATTCCAACCTGTGCACCAAGTCAAGTTGTTTCAGGACAGTCTGATTCCAAGACACAGGGTTGGCTCTACATTTGATGCAGGTTAGAGTCTCTGTCACCATGTTGTAGATCCTGTCCTCATCCAGGACCTGATGTGCCTTCTTGTGCAGTCCCACTCCTGTGAGTTGGTGGCGTCCACAGGCAGGGTTGGGACAGACCACCCTCACCTTCCACAATTTGTAGGGCATCCAGATAAGAAGTGGATGGGCGAAAGAGCGGTCTGGAGCAGGAGCCTGATAGTAGAGGTGACTTGGCTGTAGTGGATACTACCCGAGCTTCAAGTTGTTTTGAAGCTCTAGTTTTCCCCTGGGCCCCAACTTGAAAACATATTTCTCAATCCATTTGTGGTCCTCAGGTGACAAACCCTCTGACCACAAACGGGGCAGCTGAGGTGATGTCTCTGTCCTGGGTTGCACAAGCCTTAATGATAAAAAAAAAAAAAAAAAAGAAAAAAACATAACGATAAAGACACTTAATACTGGTAGACTGATTATGCTCTACAGAGAATGATATTAAATGTTACATTACTTACTGTGATAATGGCACACACTGCTGTGGTGCTGAGGACAGGCACTGGACCTGGAGCTGGGTCTGGAGACTGTAAAGGCATGGAAAAGGTTAAAATTCATATTATTGACAACATAAAAATTACATTGGTATTTCATATAGCTGCTCTAAATGAAATACTATTATTTAGCTGTCAGGTGTCATTTGTGATTTGAGTGTTTCTTTTTTTAATACTCTTAATAATCTTGAGAAAAATATGGACAGACATACATATACTTTACATGTGTTTGCATTATATTGTTATTTACTGTGACAGCAATACTGCTTCAGTGGGGCTGGTGACTTGGGTCTGTAAAGAATTCAATTTAAGTAACTTGTACAAACAAACTTAAATTTGAACAGTTCCAATGTGATCTCCATTTACCTCTGGTGCTTTTCTGGCTCTGTTCAGATTTGGCTTTGCAGCAGCAACATGAGCGCCACCAAATCTTGGCTTGGTAAACTGAAAGGAAATAAAGCTGTTTTATACAAATTATGAGTTAAATGTATTGTGAGAGTCAATAACAATGAATACAATATACTGTATACAGTGAATATACTGAATGTACTCATACCATCTGATGGAGGGCATACCACCTCTTCTGCCTGGGAGCTGGCCTGTTTCCCTCACCTGCAGGCCGGACGCCACTGCAAACTTCCCCAGGCGGGACATCCACTCTGAGTCCACCATCGCCTTGTGGGACTTGGAAGATGTTGCCTTTGGTGACATAAATGCATGAACATTTTTTTAAATGAATGAAAACCACGTGAATACTTGAACATGAGAGCTAGACCATGAAAATCAAAGCCAGCAAGGCTTTGATTGCATCTGTGTTTGTAACTGTAGAATTAACCTGATTTGTATTATAAATGTGTATTCTTATAGTATGTTGCGGGAAATATCATGAATTAGAAAGTTAATGCCTTTACAGTTTGAATAATTTTATTAAAACAGGATGAAGTTTTAACGAGTCAGCTTCTCAGAAGTGTGAAAGACACTGAGTTCAGGACACCACTAGGACCGGTGTTTCGGATTAACGCGGGGCTATGTTAACTGGCGACCGTCAGCCGAATGCGTCTGTGGTCACTCTAGCTACAACAGATGTTGAAAACGGGAAGAGAAGACGTAGCTGTCCTCAGATCTGCCTCTTTGTTAGGTTTTCTCTGGTCAAAACATACCTGATACGTGTTCGGGCTGCTGTTTGATTAAACGTGTCTGACCCTCAGTCGCTGTATCAAAGTTGCTGGTTGTTACGGAGGACGTTGTAAACAGGAAAATGGAGAGTGGCTCTTCCTGTGAATATGTATCTCTAATAAACCTTTATTAAAAACACGTACTCGTGACTTCTCCCTGCCTCCCTGTAAACATGCATCACACAAGGGAACTATAAACCTTGTAAATAAAATAAAAGTTAAAAAAAAAAAAATACGGGACTTGAACTCACATTCACTGAGGGATGAAAACACAAGCACAGCAGCCAAACCACCCTGCCAATCTAATCACGCAGGTACATTGCGGTATGACCTATTTCTCTCTTCACAGCGGACACACAGACACCTCTGGGTCCCAGAAGAAGGTCAGATCAACTTGTGACCGCAGCGTCTGTTCACCGTGTCTGTACGGTGATGATTTATAACACAAATAAGCATAACCTTTATGAAATGCACTTACTCGTCTTTACTACCCTTTCAAACGAAACAAAAATAATAATAAATAAAACATGGGACTCGAACTTAGACTCAGTGAGGGAAAAAAGTATGACAACCAACCCACTACACCAGACTAACTACAGTTTTACTCACAGCATAACCTTTTAGCATAAGCACAGACACCTTTTGGACACAGAGGGTGGCAGGTCAGTTTGTGACCACAGTGTCTATGCACCAAAAACATGATCAATGTATGTATCTGTAAGATTATGTTATAGGCCACTTTAAATGTGTAGGAATAACACTTGCTGCCCAAAAGATGCAACAACTGGACAATAAAAATTTTTATGAAAATTGTCCTCCTCTTTATCCGCTCAAAATATAGACTCAGTTATTTTCCATCATTCAAGCATTCTATTTCATTTTACATCATTATAGAAGGTTTTTACCAAGAAAGACCTTATTCTTTTGTAGAAACTTATTTGTGTTATAATTCATCACCGTACAGACACGGTGAACAGACGCTGCGGTCACAAGTTGATCTGGCCTTCTTCTGGGACCCAGAGGTGTCTGTGTGTCCGCTGTGAAAAGAGAAATGGGTCATACCGCAACGCAGCGGCGTGATTTGATTGGCGGGGTGGTTTGGCTGCCGCGCTTGTCTTTTTTCCCTCAGTGAGTGTGAGTTCAAGTCCCGTAATTGTTTTTTTTATTTTTTATTTTTTACTTTTGATATATTTACAAGGGTAATAGTTCCCCTGTGTGATGCAAGTCACGAGTACGTGTTTTTTTTAATAAAGGTTTATTAGAGATAGAAACATTCACAGGAAGAGCAACGCTCCATTTTCCTGTTTACAACGTCCTCCGTAACAACCAGCAACTTTGATACAGCGACTGAGGGTCAGACACGTTTAATCGAACAGCAGCCCGAAAACACGTATCAGGTGTGTTTTGACCAGAGAAAACCTGAACAAAGAGGCAGATCTGAGGACAGCTACGTCTTCTCTTCCCGTTTTCAACATCTGTTGTAGCTACGGTGACCACAGACGCATTCGGTTGACGGTCGCCAGTTAACATAGCCCCGCGTTAATCCGAAACACCACACCACCCTGACAGTGAACTTCCCTTGACAAACAATGTACTACTTTGATTGTGTAAAGGATACCTGTAACACTAAATGGGCACAATTAAAGTATATCTCCAGCAATGAAAACGAGTGTTTATCACATGTAAAACACTAGAATTAGTCTTGTGAATGGGTTTAGGAGGCTAATTCAAGCTAGCAAAGCTAACATTCATTCATCGGTAACACGAATGTCAGCAAACGCGACAAAAAGCAAAATGTCAGTCATATCATTTAACGCAACAGGTGAAATTACTTTTCTATATAATGCGAATAAACTGTATAATGTGTACAGCAGAGTGATAAATGTGTAAATACTCGCCATTTAACTTGTCCGACTTCTGTTGTCACTCGCCTCAAACTCCGCTTCAAAATCACGATTTACCGCAAATCTTCTCGGCTTTGCTCGGATTTCGCTCTGCTCCGTCCAACATTTCTCCGTCGCGATTGGTCAAATGTTGGAGCTGGCCGAAGGCGATTGGTGGGGGAATGTTGGAGCTGCGGATTTGATTGGCCGTCATCCTCCAACATCGTGAAATGTTGGACGGTCGCTGGCCGCAGTCTCCCCCCGGAGGCGAGAATTCGAATCCCACTTCTGACAACAACCTTTTCGTAAACATACCTATAATGGAAGGGGCAGCTCACTTCGTTAAATGTGCTGGGTTGTCTACCATCAACGTTTTAAGCGAATTCCATCTCTTTGTATTTGTCTTACTTATCGTCGGATTTTTAATATTTATACGCGTCCCTGAGAATTAGTGTTTTTCCGTTTGGCCCGGAAGCGAACGACTGCATGTTGCGGCCGTGTTTTATACGCATTAAAATATGTTCAACGCCCGTCAAACCTAATGGTTATCATGTTCCTTTAAATGCAGCTAACGACATCTATCCGTATCTTTGTAATAATGGACCCGGCGGAAAGAGCTTTACGTTAATGTCACATGCGCGTCACCGCATTAAAATGAATAACGTATCACGCGTCAACGTCCTCCTTAGAGCATCGGAATGTTACGTTAGATTTGGTCATATACAGCGTGTGTACGACGTTTACGTATGTCAGGATGGCCGAGCGGTCTAAGGCGCTGCGTTCAGGTCGCAGTCTCCCCTGGAGGCGTGGGTTCGAATCCCACTTCTGACAAATTACTTTTTTCACTGCAGAGGCAGTCGCTTTTCTGAGTGCTGTAATATTTTGAACTGTCTGTCTGTCTGTCTGTCTGTCTGTCTGTACGTGTATACAAATATAAGAATCATATCAGAAATCCAAAATTGTAATTAATTGCATGCATAACAGCTGCTCCCATTCAAAGATGCAGATATACGCAAAAAAATAATAAAATGATAATAATAATAATAATAATAATAATAATAATAATAATAATAATAATAATAATAATAATGACCATATATTAGCAAGAACACCACAAATAGAGCAAATACAAGAAATGTGAATTTTACTTAGAATATATCCATATATACAGTATAATAAATACTGCTACAGGGGATTTATGTCTACAATTTTGTATTCCTTGTATCTTTCAACCTTTTAATGTTTCTTCCTTTAGTGCAACTTTTACATAGTTCGTTCTATATTATCATTTAATTTCTGATTTAAATATTTAAATATCTGTTTATACATGTTCCTTTAGTGTGTAGCATGAAGGAGGCCACAACTGCGTTCCATGGTGCAATCCCACTGCAGGATGGGAAATGAAAACAAATTTCAATACCTTGAACATAAATGGCAGAAGAAACCCTTCATGGAGGGCTTTTGAGGATTTGTAGTGACTGACTTGTTTCTCAGTGGCGTATTAGCTCCACCAGATGGAGCTCTTGAGCCAAGAGTGTTTGACTCTTGTGTGGGCTTTTCTCGGTTTTTGAGGGGAGTGTGTGTGACCATGTGCAACTGTGTTTCAAATGTACAGAGTAAAGAAAAGTTGAAAAATGTGTGTATCCCCTCTTCAGTCAGTCTAACTTTAATTTGTCTTTTTTAAATAGTTAAATTATAACTAATACCCGGTTGGAATACACAGCAAGTAATTTTTTTTGTCCATATGACCACCAACATTTGATGATTAAAAGTAAAAGTTGGACCTTTTCTTCCATAATTTTCACTTGTGGAAATTATTGTTGTTGGTTTTTTTTTTATCAAGTTTAAACTAAACTTAACCTCCCAAAACTAAAATAGTAATTATTACTCATCGTTTCAATTTCACCACTTCATTATAAATAGTTGTCCTTTGTGCGCGCCTCCGCGAAT
Source organism: Sparidentex hasta (assembly GCA_030272975.1). NCBI lineage: Eukaryota > Metazoa > Chordata > Actinopteri > Spariformes > Sparidae > Sparidentex > Sparidentex hasta. Next base: position 15,422 of record JARJLU010011453.1, on the reverse strand, counting down.
GCATGCACATCTCCACACGACGCAACAGATGCGCACTGCGCTTTTTACGCACGACTCCAGTGACACTGTGGAGGAGAGCTCAGAGCCATGCAGAGCCACAACACCATCACTGTGTGAGCGTTTTACTGCCGCCGCTGCACGAAGATGATCCTGCTGCCTGGTCTGCTGTTCATCCTCTGGGGAGAACCGGCTCGGTGCCTGGCGGAGGGTGGAGGCTTTGACTTTTACGGAGAGATCCGCCAGTACGCCGTGGCCAACAACACGGTTTACGTCGCTACAGAGGAGAAGCTGTACCAGCTGAACCACGACCTGACTCTGGTCCGCAGTGTGACCCAGAGAGGAATCATAAAAAGTGGGGAACATGTGTACGATGCGCAGTTTCATCGGGTTTCTGAGACGGATCAGTGGAACACAACTTTCAGAGTTAATGTGTTATTGCCGTTTGTTGAAAATGCCACTCTGATCAGCTGTGGCGTGATCGACAGAGGGTGCGGTGTGTGCGAGCTGCTGGACCTGGAGGACATCTCCGGTGTGTTGCACAGGGAGCTCTTCTCGGTGGGGCCCCAGCGGCGCAACAGCAACGCATCTGTCGGCTTCCTGGTCAATGTGGAGAAAACAAGGACCGAGACCGAGACTTACATTCTGACTGCCATACAGAAAGACAAAAACAACCCCGATAAGATCCACTGTCCTTCTTCAGAAACTATGAACCTTCATAATACGAACAACAAACAGATGGGATTTATATTTTCCTATTCTGGCGATGGATACAACACGATCAATGTTGTAGATGATGTGGAGTTTGTGGATGGATTTCAGCTTGGTTCTATCATTTATCTCTTCTCCAACCTGCCCCAAAGCAACAAAGTCCGTCTCATTTGGCTCGAGGGAAAAACCAGCAAACTCCAAACTTTCAAGTCACTGCGGGGCGCGACTCTCAGCATCTCTGACGGCAGTAGAGGCAGCAGACTCGAGGCCTCCTCGGTGGTCCCGGGTGGTCCACCGGTTCTGTGGAGCGGCGTGTTCAGTGTGGACGGAGGACGAACCAACACTGAGCTGGTGCTGTTTGACATCAGTCCTGATCTCACCGGAGACAAAGATAAAGATCCGGACTTCTGCACCAGGTCAACCTGCACCGACAGGGCGACACCACAGGTGGGTCCTGATGTAGTATTAACACTTAAGTTGTATCAAGTGATACAGGATGTAATGGTGTGTAAAATAAGTCTAGAACTACACAAAATAGAGAAAGCTTGTTTCACTTATTTCTGGTACAGAAATTAAGCGTTTATGTATTATACTGTCAGATCAAGTGACATTTGTCAACAAATGTTTGTCTCCAAACGTTTAGAAAGTACCTAAGTTGATGAAGAAACTGTGTTTTGTTGACTTCTTAACAAAATTAAAAGCAAATCACCAATGTTTCGAATTATCTGAGGGTTAAAAAGAGCTCATGCTTTGATTTGGCTTATTGACGAGGAAATCCACCATTAATCAAATGATGTTTTTATGATCTGTCCTGCCTGATCAGCAGACTGAGTTCCTTGCATCACATGAGCGCACACAGAGAGAGAACTTTGCTTTTGAGTGCAGTCAAACAGAATGGTTGCCATCTTTATTGATTACTGATCTATATTAAAGGCAAACTCTATGTGGAAAGAAATACTGCCAGTTGCTGTATTGTGCCGATCAATGAGAAATGATCATTCATGAGTAGTTCATAATGCAGGACAAGTTCACCAAAGCTCAAATTCAATGAATAAATAATACTCGTACATCAAACTTCCATTTTAAATTCATATCCCCGGGTATACTCCAGCGGTTGACACAATCATTTTTGCCAGTGTGAAGCATCTGCCTTCAGTTTTATGTCCCAGAACAAAAACAATAAACAAACACTGTCTTCTCTTCTTCTCGTTTGTGGAATGTTTCAACATAAAAAACACATTTCCACATAATATTACTAAGGCGCTTTGCATCGATTTATGGCTGAATGTGGGTGTGGAGAGATGAGATGTGAGGCTGGCGTATGCACATTCCTTCATTTTATACAAGATTTTCATTATTATTAGTAATGACTAGGTGTGTACTTAATAACATACTATAGTAACACACAGCCAGTTAAGCTTTTTGAATACCTGATTTGTGGTATTTTAATATGAAGCGCTGTCAAAACATTTTTCACCACTGCTTGTTTCCCACCTGCAAGTTCTTCAGAACTTCCATAGGTGTTATTTTTGGATCAAACTGTCACGATTACTATGTTTTTTGTCCCTCAGCCGAAGACACTGAAGCCCAAGAAGGTGCTCTTCAGGCAGGATTACATGACCTCAGTGCTGGCAGTGAGACAGAAGGCCTGGATGATCTTCTTCATTGGGACGGGAGATGGGCAGCTCATAAAGGTGTGTTTAGAAAGACTAGTCCAGTGCCTGTAGGAGGTATGTATTCCTATAGAAAAGTGGGCGGTTAAGAAGCTTTTTCATGGATGGCCAAATGAGGTTGTGTTTGAAGGTGGGACGTCGGGGATATAATTGGCCGTTTTTGACTACTTTTGATTTTACCAGTATATTTCTCTGTAGAAACTATTTACCTTGCCTTGTTTGGTGTCATTATTTTCAGCACAACCTCACATGTGTGGCTTTATAGTTATTTTTTCATTTTGACATACTGTATTAACACAATGGACCTAAAATCAAAAAACATAAAAAACATAAAATCCGAGTAAGAAAATGTTAGATTTTTTACTGTAAAAACCACAAATATGTTTAACGAACCATTTATATTACCTATAATGCAAATTTAAATTGTTTGCTAAATTTGTGCATGGCTTTTTGAAATGTACAAAGTTATGTGTAACTATTTACATTTAAATGTAGGCAACGCCTCAGGCTCAGACCTGCCTCAGTCCCTGCCTGCCTGCTCCACATTCAGCCATCTCCTCATTGTTTTGACTCACAAAACAAAGAAACGACACACTACACACTTAACACACAACACTAAACACTACATAACACACTAACTATACACTCCAAACACACTACATGTCACAAATCTCTCAACTCTCAAACTCTCTCTGTCATCGTCACTGCTGCTGTCACTCTTCCGCCGCTGTCCCTCCCACGACTTCCCCTGTTCCTCGGCAACCAAATCATGTTGTTTGCCATATAATTTTGTGATTAGTTGGTGTGGTGCCTTTTTCCACCAATAGGAACATGTTTTCTTGCTTGCAAGCACTTCCTGCTTGCAGACACTTTCGTGACAAAAGCCTGTTTTTAACGTTTCTTCCCACACCAAACGCGCAGCAAACGTGACGGCAATATATATCGTAAGTCTGGTTTTGGAAGTGCTGGTGCATCCGTCAAGGTGGGGCGTGGGGGTGGGCTAGCAGCTAGCTACACATGAACATCCACAGATTCCGATTCCAATTTGTTGTCCTCGCGTATCCAGATCTCCTCAGACTGGAACAGACGCGTTCTGGACTCGTTCAGTCTCATTAATCCACAACAGTCAGTTTAGATGCACAGAACAGGACCGAACCTGTCCCATGTCCAGCTCGCGCCGCTGCAGGTATAAATCTGCTTGTTTCTTAAGGTATGTCGTGGTGGTGGGCTCTGCAGTGATTGGCTCTGGTGCGCATGTGGTTATGGTTGACAATGCTAGCGGAATTCATAAAGCATTTATGAAAAAAAATTATTAATGGTATCATTGTGGTCCAAACAAATCTGACGCTGCACACCCTTAAACCACGCAGCAGCCATGTTGAATCTGATCTCAGGTCAGTTTGATCCTGATCTGCAGAGATATTGGAGGCACACACACACACACACACACACACACACACACACACACACAGACAGAGACTCCTTGCTTTTATAAAGAGATATACGCACATACATATATATTTCTACTTTTACATCTTTAATATATATACATAATATAGATATGAAAATAAATAAATAAATAAGCAAACAGCTATATTTCCTGCAAGGCTGTGTATGTCTGTGGTATAGCTATTTCGGGGTTAGTCAGTGGTTTAAAATGGCCATGCTACAGACATACACAGCCTTGCAGGAAATACAGCTGTTACCTAGAACTGATGTGGTAAAGTATACACTCTGTTTGTAAAAGTTTCCACTGCCAGTGGTGGACTGAGGTGTTGATTTGAATTTTCATAAACAGCATAATGCATTCTTCGACATAAACCATTTCAGGAGGGTTTTTCTGGCATCATTAAACCGGCTGGAGCTCATAGTTTTTAAGTACATGGAGCATTTGTGCTCATATTGTGACAGTCCATTCTTTACAGTTCAGCTTTGCCTTGCATCTAAAAACACAACACAATATCTCAGTTTCTCAAGATCATAACAACACTACATTCTTGTTGGCAGCTCTCTGTCGACAAGAACTATCACACCACCTGTCCCAGGGTGCTCTACAAGGCCAGTGATGACCGCAAAGTGCTTGCCAAAATGCATCTGGATCCAGTGGATCTTAAACATGTGTACGTGCCATTTCAAAACCAGGTAGGTGCATAACACCTGAATAAACACACATGAGGATTTACAATGTCTTATGTAAGTCATTATTTTAAAGTGTTTTTGATTGTTTTGTTTCAGATTAAGCGTGTAGCTGTGTCAAACTGCAGCACATACACAAATGTGCAGGACTGTTGGTCTGCACAGGATCCATACTGTGTCTGGTGCGGCTCTAAAAGAAGGTCAGGGAAACAACATGTGCAGCTGAAACCATCCAGCAAGTATAAACAACATGTACAAATCTAAACTTTAAACATCATTTGCTCTTCCTAGTTGCACATTTGAAGATGACTGCCAAGACTCAGACTGGTTGTCCATTCCTGATGACTCTCAACAGAAAATGATCTCCCACAAAGTTGTCAAGGACAACACTGGACAGGTCTAGACTATGTCCAAGTTTTTAACAACAATCAGTTGTGACTGTCACCTGTTTCTTCTTTAAACACCCACTTCCTTTCTCAGATCACGCTTACAATCCAGACACACGTGACTGCGGGTTCTGAGGCGCTCGCTAACTTTGCATGTCAATTTTCTGCAAGTTCCAGTCAGCTTTGTATCAGGAACAACACTCCTCCTCAGTTCCCACAATGCACCTGCATCCTAACAAACAGCACACCTCCAACTGAAGGTCAGTGACTTTTTCCCAAAAGAATATTTCACTCCAATACTGCACATGAAACTTTTTCATTAACCCTTGTATTGACACGATTTTCAGTAAAAGTGACATGCAAGTGATGAACTGTAGGGAGAGAGGGGATGTGTAACACGGGATACAAATCCCACTAACTTCAGGTCAAACTTTATTTTCTTTTGAGGCACACCAGCATTTGCTGCAGTTGTTTGTCTTTATTTGAAAGGTTTTATCTGGTAAAGTAAATTAAATTTAAATTCAGTCTGTAAATTGGTAATGGTAAGTAGATGGTAACTGCACAAATTCTCTTTAACTGCAACTACTGTAAGTCGTCAGTGAGTCAGTCATTCTCATCAAATTAAACATTCACCAATCAGTCTTTCTCTCTCTTTCTTTGTCACACATATACATACACACAGAGATATGCAGTTACTTAAAGTATTGTTAACTTTTTCCCTGTTATCAATTTACAGAATTAAATGATAAATGATTGTCTCAAAATGAGTTATGAGTATGGGTTGGTAATAATGAGTTACATTTAACTTGAAGGATGTGAAGACATTATTAATAGGCCTCAATGTTTAATTAAGGAATGAAACTCCAAAAACTTGATTCTTGACTATGAAGTCATTTTCGTCTGTAATTAGCATTATATGTAACTAACAATAAAAAAAAGACATTTAGGGAAACTTGTTCCAAAGTTGAACCGATCTGATGAAGTTACAGAAATTGGTAAGATTGTAAATGGTTAAAAATGTATTTCAATTTATTGACCTGCATAAGTTTGCAAGAAACCAGTTCAAAATGAAGCTGAACTCACTGCAAGTAGCCTGCTGAGGGGAAGTACAACAGAAACTAGCTGGAAATTAAGATGACATAAACTTCCGATTAGAAACTAGTTGGCGGTAACCTGGACATATATTTAAGGATTTACTATTTTGAATTACTTATTAACTGCTTATTGGAAATATCACATTGTTATTATAAAATCCTTTTGGGATCTTTTTCAATTAATCTTGAGGTAATTACTGTGGTAACTAGGAGAAATTTCATATATGTATATGTATATAAGACCTCCAAAATTAGGTTTTCTTTTCTTTTCTTTTCTTTTTAGTGAGGAATTGAAGAGAAACCGGTGTATATCCACAAAAGGAGAAGAATTGGTAGCTTTACATTTCTAGATAACTTCTGCTAAAAACAAGAGTTGGTAAGCTCATGCTTCACCAGGAAATAGAACAACTTGCCTAAAAAGGCAAGACACGTTCAAGATTTCCTTGCCGTCTCTCATCATCACAGAGGATGTTTTCACAAACCGTCTACGGCAATAGCAAAATACATCCAGAAATAACAGTGGAAGGGCTCTACGTATGCTAGAGGTGGAAAAATTACTACCAGACGTTAATTTGTGATGCCTCAACAACATGTATACTGCTAAAACTATGACCAAGAGGTTTTTTACTGGACCATTCATTGTGTTATTTGCATGTCAGGCCTGGCATCCGTAAGAATTTTTCACTGTATTATTTTCACTTAACAGGTACGCATGTCACAGTTAAGATTAGACTTGGGAAGACACGTTTGACTGAAGAACTGAAGCTAACCAACTGTTCTGACATCATGGGACCGCCCACTTCTGACCTGTAAGTCTTCTACCACTGTCAAGACTCTAAGATATTTACTCTAGACAAATAATACCCAATAACTGGAGGATAGACCGAGGTACAGTAAGTAACAGTCAATCAAGAATAGTCTATTTCATCAACAACCAACCTGAATCAAGACAGAATCCCTAGTAATATAATTATCGTATAACATAGGGTGTGAAAGTCAGTGAAGTCAGTGGGGTGTGGTGCAGATTGTGGGTGCAGCTGAGGTAAGGTGCAAGGTATCAATAAAAGACATACATAGACTTAGAAAACAAGCAAACCAACAGTGTGGTGTGTCTGTATAGGAGAGCAGAGACAGCGGTTAGACTGCAGTCAGGACTTACACAACCAAGAACACACTGGCCACAACAGGTGTTGCAGATCTCCCTCATTAGTCATCTGCAGAGCAAGCAAACATGCATGTTAGTACCAGATCCAACCCCAAGATGACACTTCGGGTCTCATAGGATCACTGATCAGCCACAGCATTATAACCACTGACAGGAAGTGAAAAACATTGATCATCATGTTACAGTGCAATGTGCTGCTGGGGAACCATACCTTCCACCAGAGCATGTCTCCCGACAGCTACGTTTATGCATCAACACAATATCATCTGCTTTTACAGTAGTAGAGGGTTTCTGCTCATTTACATACGTAGCAATATGCGGAAGGAAACATATTTTTAAACTGCAACAAAACAATCATCTCACGAAGACATTAAAATGATTAAACAGCTGAGCACCAATCGTGAAAATGGGAAGCCTAATCATGGAGAAACTTTACATTTGTTGTATTATAGCCATTTACACAATGCCTGAATTCTTTTCTTTACCTCTCAGCAGCTGTTTATCCTTCAGCAACTCGTATGAACATACAGCTGAAAGAGCTTCCTGAGTTCTCTCAGCGAGGACACACTGAATCAAGAGCACTCTCTCGGCAAATGTAAAACTGGTGGCACCTGCAACACATTCAAGAAAATGAAAATAGCATCAGGGACTTGCTCATTAAACTCCGGCACCAAATGTGTTGATCTCAACCAAGAGTATAATATTTGTCTTCTTTTCAGGTGTCAGCAGTGTATTGAAGCTGGATGTAGTTGGAGCACCAACAGCTGCTCCTGGAGGTCTCCAGGAGTTATGGAAGTAATCATCTATTCATTAACTATTATTTATACGAGAGCTACATTTACGCTAAATTAACGGATACTACTTTTAAACATCAGTGGCACATCCCCATATTAATGTAGTGATAGTAAAATCAGAATGACGACCATAAAGACATGCCAAACTTCACTTTGATGTCATGTTAGCCACAAGCAGCTGTTTACAGTGAAAAGGTTCTGATGAACTCCCTGTGGACCATCAGCACACAGTGGACACACACAGTTAGCACATAGCTAAAAAAGTAGAGCATTTAGCAACTAAAGAGTCAGATATTTCCCTCAGGAGTGTGTGGAGACCAAAATAGAGCTAACTGCTTGTTACGAAATGTGTCTCATTTTAATTTTTTAACAAATTAACTCATGTGTCCAAAATGTTAAATAAGACAGTGTGTGTTAAGCTAGTCTTTAATACACCTTTATAGACAGCATTAAAAACACACACTGCAGCCATTATGTGTTACCTTTACAATGACTGACATGTATCTCTGTTAAATTTTGTCTTTGCAGGACAGTGTTTGCCAGATCATGGAGTCAGGGATGAATGTTTCTGTGAGTCTGAACATCTTCTCTCACACGTCCCACTACTGAACTTCACACTACATTCGCCAGCAGTTACTTAACATTAAAGGTGCAACGTTTAAAAAGGGATGTGTGTGTGTGTGTGTGTGTTATACTGTCAGAGGCCTGAGATATCCTCCATCACTCCCAGTGTTGTGTCTTTCTATGGCAAAAACCATGCAGTGTTGTCAGGTAATGACCTCAAGGATGTGACCAGAGTGAGGATCAAGGCTCAAGACTGCACCCAACAAGAGTGAGTCAGTTTACGGGTTGTTTATATTTACATAACATATACCAGTGCATTACAATACTATATTTCTGTTGTCATATTTACATTTTGGCCAATTTATAAAATGTGATATTGTAATATTAATTAAGAATAGGTCTATTCTATTTTTATTATATATATATATATATATATATATATATATATATATATATATATATATATCATGTTTTATGTTTTGGTATTATTATTGTATTATATATGTTATATTTTGTACCTGCAGAAGGCCTCTAAGTGTTATTAACCTTCATCTTTGTGAATTGAATTACATTTTTATCTATATATCTTTACTTTTGCCCTTTTGCTTGATACTTTGCTGTTGTTGATGTATAGACCAGTTCCCTCCAACAATATTATTTATGTATTATTTTTTGTCTCGGTGAGACTAATTGTCGTCCTGTGTTCTTTCTTCAGATCTCCAGTATTGAACAACAATGGTGTCAGTCTGACGTTCCACATTCCCCGCACTGATATCAAAGGCATGGTCAAAGTGTGTGTTGTCCTCCCAGATGGCAGTTGCCATGGCAACGCTACAATCACCTACCGGTCCTCTCCTTCCTGCACTAACATTGTACCATGCAGCTCTTGGTTCAGGTAAGACTTAATATAACCACACATGCACAGCCAGAAACTGAGACAAAAAAAAGTCCAGATAAAAGTTTCCTGATCCCCATTTTTGAACACATCTCATCTCAACGGGATGTTCCCAACAACTACTGGGCTGTTGGACTTTTTCAAATTAAAATTATGTGTAAACAGGCGTGTGTCAGTATGAAAAATCCTCCACTGTTCTGTGTCGTGTAGTGGGGGGAGAAAGATCACCCTGATGGGATCCCACCTGGAGTTTGTGGAAGGTGTCATGCACAGTCACGCCCAACAGGAAGTCAGACCGCCAAGACACAATGACTTTCAGGTGGATCTGTCTGCACACACACACACACACTAACAGTGAGTTTAGTCAAAGCCCAGAGTGTTTTACATGAATTGTGCCATGTTACAATATATGACAACATGTCAGTACGTCATGTAGGCCATGTGAAGCAGCAAAAGCAGGAAGCTGGACCTTTAGCCCAAACCACTGTATGCAAGTGTTGCACTGCAAGTCTTGTGTTTCGCACATTGATTGCTATTGATAGCAGCTGCAATACAGCTCGGATACAGTGTAAAGAGAGTAAACAGTACAGTCATGCATTGTTTCCCGTAAGTTGCTTGAGGCAATTATACAGAATGATGTAAATACATCAAAAAGCATGTGTTGCAAACATACCCTTGAATGGCTGGATTTGATTTCATGAAAAAATACACATCACATACCACATCACTAGGTCATCTGATGCTGTGCACAAATTTACCTTTCTACATTTTATCTATTGCAGAATCTAATCTACGACACACCTGCAGCTCAAACTAATGGGATTTTTACAAGCAAAGTGATTCTGAAGATAGCAAATGAAACCTCGGCCTGCTCCACAAGAATAACCTACCATCCAGACCCTGAGTTCGTCAGTTTCACACTCATGAGAATAGGGGACAATGTGCGCATCACCCTACAGGTACAGCGTATTTTCCCGCATATGTGCACACATCTGCATCTGCTCATGAGCATCATCATTTGCATCTGTTATCGTTTTAGAAAAAGGCAGACAAACTGGACATGACAGTGGCTGAGTTGTCAGTGTGGGGGGTTCAGGATGGAAAACAATACCCCTGCATCATAGAGGCCAAAGAAACCACTAACAAGTCTGACTTCTTTATTTGTGGAATTCAGAGGACACCGGATGATAATTTTCAGCATTTAATGGTAAATCCTTCATTTAAATAAATATACTGTAGAGAAATACAACTTTAAAGGATAATTTAAGTCGATTTCAACATGCAGCTTTATTGCTCAAGCTACCCTTGACTTGCCAGTAATGAAGACGCAAACACTTTTGGTGCAACCCTTGCATGGCTCCTTGAACGGAGAGTTAGCATTGACAGCTTACAGCATGGGGTCAATAAAGCTGCATGTTGAAACCGACCAAAATTATCCTTTGAATTCAGTGTGATTGTAGGCAGGAATCACACTGTATAATAGCAAATTCCTCAGGAGTAATTTAGATTTCAAACAGAGGCTTTCAAATTGTCATGTTTAATTTGAGGTCCTTATCACGCAGACATTAAATGTAGTGATTTTTTTTTTTTTTTTTTTTTAATAACAGCGCTGTTATTATTTCCAGATAAAGTTTGGTGACAAGACAGTAACACTATGGCCTCCATCTCTAGTACATCAGGTCATGCTGATACTGCGTATCCTGTTGATACCCTGTGTTACTTTTGGTAAGTCGTTAAGTAGACTGGATTTTTAATGTAATCATTTTCAATTAACCTGAATAATTTCCTCTATACATTCTAGATCATAGTGTGTGATTACACTAAATGTTAGTTTTCTAATGCTTTTAATAGAGTCGGGGCATCGTACTGTCTTTCTGTTTGGTTTGAATCATTAACTGTGTTTGTCTTTCAGTGCTGGTGATCGTCTGTCGATGGCAAAAGAAGCTCACTGATGAGATGAACAACCATTAGCTGAAACCTGGGGGAAATTTTTTTGCAACTCCGTTATCAGAATGAATGTCGTTTGTCTGGTTATATGTGTTCTTCCTTGATGTCCATTGCTCCAGTTGCAGGTTACTGGAGTGAAATTCACTCTTTTGTCTCTTTTGTAAAGGGAAGCAATCTTAAATGTACTGTGAGCGTATGAGGGTTTAGTTTTGGGCTTAACATATCTTGCCGCAATCAGCTGCTTGATTGTTTTTCTTTACGTTATTGCCTCAAAATTACCAATTGCACTTATAATTTGGCAATAATATGGCAACCTGGATGTGAGAGGAAGCTGGTGTGAATATTTTCATGAAAACCAATTAGATTCATGTTCCTCAATTAAGTATATGGCCGGATGACTTGAAGGTATTACATTTATGGGATCATCTTAATTGCAATCATATATATATATATATATATATATATATATATATATATATAATTTATTTAAGAACCCATGTAAACAAATATGGAAATTGTTGGCACAAAACTGAAAGAAATCTGTTTCATAAATAATTTCTGTCCTGAAATGTTTCAAGAATGTCTAAATCTAATAAAGATTCACGACTACCTCGGCTACAGACAAAGGTGAACTAATAAAGGGCAGGTGAAAAAAGAAACTGCGTCACATCACTGATTTGAGACTGTCAACAGGTCGAACAAACATTAGCCTCTAAGCAGCTAGCAATAAATTATTAAGACTAAACAGGCTGTTAAAGGAAAATGGAATATCAAACTACAAGAAGAAAACAACTAGACCTACATGTTACAGGCCAGCAGCAGGCAAACTCTCAGACACACACCGTGCCCACAGGACCGCTGGAACTGGAGTGAGTACAACAAAACCAACTTTAGCTGCTAGCTGCTACCAATTAGCATAAGATTTAAACTGTGTCTCAGTTGAACCACCAGAGGGTAACCTACGTTAGCTTTCTAAAAGGAAGCTAATATCCATCTATATATATTGTCTACATTATGTTACTAGTTGTTGTCGAAGTAATTTTAGTGTTTAAATGTAACGGCTTAAGTAGTGGTTATGAGAACGGAGGCTTAAATCTTGATTACAAGTGTTAGCCAAGCCTACCTGCAATCGCTAACCTATGTTGTGAAAATAATGTTAAACACTATATGTTATTTTGCTCTTTGAGCCCTTTCTTTCTTCTCTGTAACAATTCAGCACTTTATTCCACATTTAGTTTAGGACAGTTTTTTTCTCCACTACACCATAACTTTCAGGTTTACTGAAGGAGAAAACACCTCGAAACCATTTGTAACATTAAAAAGTTAGAGACTGACTCCATGATGTGTGTTCAGTGTGCGTCTGCTGAGGGTTTGTAACTCATTCTCTGTTGGGTTTCTTAGTATGGTCAAGTTGATGTATTTGTTCCAATTCAGCATTTCATCCCTTCTCCTTCTTTCTTTTACAGATAAAGAGTGAACTTATACATCCTCTTAATGCTGGAGTTCCCGTTTCCCATAAAAAAAATAAATAAATAAATAAATAAATAAAAAACAGTTGGCGATGGCTTTCGATTAAGAAGGACGCACACTGTCACAGCTACCTGACAAACTTAGGGTTTTTAGGGAGAGCTGTATTAAAGCGTCACCTGGTGGTGGTTTATGCAGACTGGTTTAATCCATGTAAAGGTGTAGTGGGGACATGGTTATATTGATGGGGTGGTTCTTTGAGTCTGAAATATTAGTTGTGATGGCTTTTATGTTGAGGAAGAAGTCAATCACGTCACTAAATTTCACCGAGACCAAATTCCCTGATACACCTTTCTGTTGTTTCCGTGCTCCGGCGGACTCGATTGTTTTTTCTGTATATGCACACAATGTTTGCATCCTGAATGTACTGATGTTAATAAGATTTTAGGCTGCAGAGTTATTTCCAGCAGCTCGGGGACGCGAGGCACGGTTGTCTCCACCAGGTTGTGCCAGTGAGTCAGAGAGAAGATAAAAAGAAGAAGCTGGAGAAGAACAACTGGTCTTCTCGTCGTCTAAGTCTGCTGTCACCTTCTGAAATGTGTCCAGGAGTGCTCACGTGTCACTCCATGCACGAGTTCTGTGGTCACACTAAAATTGCATGAGCTTTGATTGAAATCATGATGAAAAGCGCAAAACAAACTTATCTCAGAAATAATCAAATCGTCTTTTGGATTTCAGTTTCGCTGATCGCGCCCCCTCCCACTATCAGCACTTCTCCTTTCAACAGAGGCGCACTGCGCTTTTACGCACGACTCCAGTGACACTGTGGATGAGAGCTCAAAGCCATGCAGAACCACAGCACCATCACTGTGTGAGCGTTTTACTGCCGCCGCTGCGCGAAGATGATCCTGCTGCCTGGTCTGCTGTTCATCCTCTGGGGAGAACCGGCTCGGTGCCTGGCGGAGGGTGGAGGCTTTGACTTTTACGGAGAGATCCGCCAGTACGCCGTGGCCACCAACACGGTTTACGTCGCTACAGAGGAGCAGCTGTACCAGCTGAACCACGACCTGACTCTGGTCCGCAGTGTGACCCAGAGAGGAATCATAAAAAGTGGGGAACATGTGTACGATGCGCAGTTTCATCGGGTTTCTGAGACAGATCAGTGGAACACAACTTTCAGAGTTAATGTGTTATTGCCGTTTGTTGAAAATGCCACTCTGATCAGCTGTGGCGTGATCGACAGAGGGTGCGGTGTGTGCGAGCTGCTGGACCTGGAGGACATCTCCAGTGTGTTGCACAGGGAGCTCTTCTCGGTGGGGCCCCAGCGGCGCAACAGCAGCGCATCCGTCGGCTTCCTGGTCAATGTGGAGACAACAAAGACCGAGACTTACATTCTGACTGCCATACAGAAAGACAAAAAGAACCCCGATAAGATCCACTGTCCTTCTTCAGAAACTATGAACCTTCATAATACGAACAACAACCAGATGGGATTTATATTTTCCTACTCTGGCGATGGATACAACACGATCAATGTTGTAGATGATGTGGAGTTTGTGGATGGATTTCAGCTTGGTTCTATCATTTATCTTTTCTCCAACCTGCCCAAAAGCAGCAAAGTCCGCCTCATTTGGCTCGAGGGAAAAACCAGCAAAATCCAAACTTTCAAGTCACTGCGGGGCGCGACTCTCAGCATCTCTGACGGCGGTGGAGGCAGCAGACTCGAGGCCTCCTCGGTGGTCCCGGATGGTCCGCCGGTTCTGTGGAGCGGCGTGTTCAGTGTGGACGGAGGACGAACCAACACTGAGCTGGTGCTGTTTGACATCAGTCCTGATCTCACCGGAGACAAAGATAAAGATCCGGACTTCTGCACCAAGTCAAGCTGCACTGACAGGTTAACATCACAGGTGGGTTGTTGTATTTAAATGCAAGGGTTTCGACTGATGGGATGTTTTTCGTTTTTTTTTTCCATGTTAGAGTTAATCTGTGGTCATTAACATCTACAGAAAGGCAGATCAGTTCGTCGCTGTGTGGTGTAAACAAATTCACCAATCTAAAACCATATTCAGTGGGCTTATTGCACTGCAGTGACAGAATCTTTCACTCAGGATCAATCTGGATCAATCTGTATTCCAATAACAGTTTATAAAGTGCTTATAAATTGAAATACACTTGTAGAGGTCTATATAATGAAAAGAAAACATGACATAAGAATTTGAGAGTAAATAGATAGTAATAGATAATAATAATAGTAGATATAAATGACCATTAAATTCATGGAATAACGTTTTTTTTCACAGGAAAGTTTATATCTCATCTCAAAAATGTTCACAAGCTAAATGAGCATAAAGTTAAAGAAGTTACTTCCAAGTGCAATCTGGTCTGCTGTTGACAGCATATCTGAGGAAGGGTTTTGCTGACTGACACTTAGCTTATTACCCAAGCTTGGAGTCCAAAAGAGTGTTAAAAGCGTGACAGGCTACTTTATTAGGCATTCATATACATAGGTAACTTCTATGAAATCAATGACAAAATAATTATGTCATAGATACCTGCATAGATGTAGATAGATAGTCAGCCATGAATGAACATG
>JARJLU010011452.1:0-39882 GCA_030272975.1 Sparidentex hasta | reverse complement strand
CCCTTTTTGTTTTCCTCGTCACGAGTGAATTTTTGTTGATAATTTTATTAAGCAAGTGTAGTTAATTTTCATAGCCTCAGAGCTTTCTCTTCGGAGAATTTTTTTGTTTTTGTAAAGTTTGATATCTATGTACATATTTAAGAACAGTGTAGGTTTTCCTCCTGCGGGAGCGTTTTCAGTTTGTCTGTGTTTCATGTTGTTTGTCTTGTTTGTCTCGCAGTGTTTCATAGAGTTTTATTTGTCATTCTCGCTGGAGAGTTACGAATTCAGAAAAATAAAACTTGACACTACTGCTGCCATTTCCGCATCTGAGTTCTCTTTTCTGCCCAAGTCTGACACTTTCTCTCTGAGAGTTAGTTTAGAAGATCAAAACTTGTCTCACATTTGTGCGTTACAGATGTGATTAGCCAGTAGTTCAGCATAAAGACCAGAAAGGTCACGAGTTACAACATATCTTTTTTGTTTATTTATATGTAAACAGAACATGTAAATAATGATGAGTTTTCTGTTGAAGCTATTTTTTTGCCTTCAAACCAGTGCAAATCGATACCCAACTCATATCTCTGCAGGAAGTCTGAGAGAAAGGTCTAAAGATTGTCCAGCTCTCTGTACTTTTGTAGCTTCTAACTGAATGTCTTTAGTTTCACTCACCTGTTCACCTGTTTGTGGTCGGCACAAACACAGCTGAAGATGTCCCAAGATTTGTTAAAAATGTCCGGTGGTGTTATGCTCACAAACGGAGTCTCAACCTGAGGTCACTGCCTCAGCAGCCTTAGTTGATATAATATGCAGCCTATGACACAAACAGATGTGAATGTGCCAGTGGTTTTCAAAAAGGATAACTGCAAACGTGCTATCCTGTTGACTGGGCTAATTTGCTGTTTTCATCCACTAAGTTCATTCTTCGCTTTGGAGGAATCGCCTCTAATTCAGGTTTTCGTGCTCTTCCCATTCTACTGATATTACATGAATCAGTTGCTTAGAAAGCCAAAATACCATTACTTCCATACTTTGTGCTAAGCTTGGCTAAAAAGCTGAATCCAACTCCGTCTTTGATCTTGACATGAGAGTGATATCCGTCTTCTAAGCTCATGCTTATAAAGTAAGCAAACAGGCACATTTCTAAATAAGGTCAATAATTTTTTTACTTTGACGACAAGTTTCCTCAAACCTAACCAGAGTGGGCAGATGCCTGATCCTATTTGGTCACTAAAATGGGGAAAATGTTTGTCCAGTAGATGCTAATATCCAAGTCATTGGGGAGGAAGTTACACACGATTTGTGTCGTAAACATGTTGTTTGCATTACAGCGCTAATGCTGCTCATTTCCCAAATTCCATCCGGCTGTGTTGACCTATTGTCTCTGTTTTCAGCTCTGAATGCAGCCAGCCTCCTGCTGCAGTAAACCAGGTTTGGCCATCAGGGGAGTTTAGCTGTAATATGTCAGACTAATCTCCTCTTGTTGTGGATGGTGATCCATCACCAAACCCAACTGGGTCCACAGTGAGCCAGGAGGAGAAGAGTCTTCCCACATGGGAGACAGAAACCTGTTTGACACTGGCACCTTTGATGCCATTTCAGATGAGCGTAAAGGCCTGTCATTTGTCTGTGGAGGGATGTCATGATACTGTCATCTCTGCACAAATACTGTTAGTATGATGCTTTCTTAGTAACAATTCTATTTTTTTAAATAACTTAATAATAATAACTTTCAATTTTCGCAGTTGTATACTTTATGATCAAACAATGTGTGTGTGTGTGTGTGTTTGGCTGCTGCAGCCTTTTGCAAGCTAGGCCTTAATTAATGATTATCTTTAATTTGAATGACCTCTTGTAATGTCTGTTTTATTTCATCCCCAACGATCAGGTCAGTCACTCTGCAGTCTTGTCGCTGCCGAGGTTTCTGGCTTCTGTCTCGGATTAAGTCTCCCTTTCACACTCCATCCATCATCATCTATCTTATCTCGGTATCTTTATTCCAACTCTCCACCTGTCACACACACACACACGCACACACACACACACACACTCCGACAGACATGCATACACACAAAAACACATACGTAAGAGAGGGAGAAAAAACGACAGCAAGAGACCCCACTGAGTCCCATCAGGCTGCCAGCAGTAATCTGCCATCGGAGTCGTCACTCTATGCTTTGCTAATTGGATAATGTGTTGCAGAGGAGGCACTCGGCAAGCCAGGGGATTCCCCTTCATCGCACTGGCTGGAGGGAGAGTCGTGATGCAAAGTGCTTCAACACAAATACATCAACCATTTGGACCCAGAAAGTAGATTCCACGACATTGTATTTTCTTGATACCGACAACTACGACTGGCCAAGTACTCGACTGAAACAAGAATGCGGCACAGATAATCTACTTTGTTATCGAAACATGAATCTGAAATTAATTTTGTAAGTTTTCTAATTAATATGAATAATTCTGACCAACTTTGATCAGATTTAAGCTTAAATCAACAACTTCCAGTAAATACCACCCATTTGGGTTGGAGGATCAAAAAGTTGGATGAACAGATACAGAGGGGGAACTCACTCATCCAACCCAGTTGCCTGAATACATGATGGCAATCATTTCCTGACCCTCACCAAGTGGTTTTTGGGTATAAATCCAATCAGAGCATAAGCTCAACTTAAACAAACATAAAGTTGCAACATAAAGAAACGTTCAGTTTTATCTTATCTTTGGTTTTAACTCACTTGGACAACATTTATTCTGATGATTGGGTTGTGCAACAAACACAGCTGGAAACTGTCACACTTACAAATGTTGAAACCCAGTCTTGAAATGTGGTTACTTGCTTGGCATCCTTTTTGCCTATAATCCCACCATCGCCCCTCCTACTGCCTGATATGACATACAGGATACAGGTGTGAGTATGATATGGGATGTTTTGTAGAAATGTAATATGGTACATAGATTATAATGCCAACAAATCTTTTATTTTAAAAAATGTTAACTGCTAACATTTCATTTTGGAAACCTGGCTGTGGGTTTAAGGGGATTACTGATCTTTTCTTTTTTGCTTCAATGACCCTGAATCAAGCCACAGTGTGCTAGCTATAGAGGCATAACCGAGACTCAGTATTAGAGGTATGCCCTTTCATTGGTCTGGGTAGTCTACATCTACATCCTGTTGTCCTCAGTCCACTGTGTCATCCTGCGTAGAGAGGTGAGGCGTCGTGTTGGTCGTCTATAGGAACGTCTTCATCCGTACATTCCATCAACATAATAACGCTGATATTTCCTCCATCAGCTTCCTCTTCCTGCAGGGATCTGTCTCCAATCACTGCTGTCAATTAGACCAGCTCCTTCTCCCATGGACTTCTGCGTAATCCACTTTCTCTCTGGACTGATCACATTATGGTTCAGATGGTGCCATCATGGTTAAGAAGAGGGAGGAGGAGGGAGTCATCTGCTGACTTGGGAGGAGCTATCAAAGATCCAGGAGGGCCAGAGACGCTGTTGTCATGATGCAGTGGGAAATAAAATTTGTGATCATCATCAAGTACGCAACCACATATACAGGCAAAACTGACTCATAATTTTCAGGAAATGATTGCGGCCACCTTTAAAGACCACCTTTTGCAGTGACCACAAAATCTACAGAAAATCAAAAAAACAAATGAAGTGCCATCTAAATCAGAAGGATTCTTACTCTCAGGTAATTATACACAAATAAAATGTTACTACAGATTTTATATTCCATTTCTTCCAGTGTATCCACATAGATCCTGCACAGTGGACCTTCAGTTCAACACCACTACACTTGCTGTAGGTCACGTACACAGCAATGTGTTTTTCCTTTCTAGTGATATTGGCTAAATGGTTCACACTCATTTCGTTGGATGTATGGATGGATGGATGGATGACACACCAACGTCACGACTAATTCACTGTGCTGTTCCAGCAGAGTAAATCGGACTCATCAGGAACACTGTGGGTGGACTCAGAAACACTTCAGTCCTGTCAGGTGTCCTTTTGAAAAAGCCCAGCACAACCTGAAATAGAAAACAATCACAGTGTCTTGCAACCACCCTCAAAAATGCTACTGTGATTGTTTAAAATGGTAATCTGCAAAACCCTTGTTTTAATTCCATCTCGAGCACCTTCGGAGGTGGTCAGCACTTCCCACTATGGATGTGAACCAGCAGGTATAAATGGCTGCAGAGGGATTAAATATTTGTGTCGTGACAGGACAATGTACCAGATGAAAAAAGGAAAACCCATATAGCTCAAAATTATGTTGGGAAACATCCATCCTATATATGGCACAGAAATGTACTGTATGGCAAGAATTAGAGTCCTTAAAATTAGGACTGCGGAAACATTTGTTTCTTCTTCACAAAAGAGAAGAAATTAATGATATCATCTTCATACAAATTCTTTAAGAAAATAACATTCTTTCATATGTTCTAGAGCCTTTTTACGATTTGTACTATGTGTCATTTTATTAATATTTAGTTGTTCCAATGTGACATAAACACAAATTTATAACCAGTTAATGTCTGTTTTACACTTTGAGTTAGTGCAGATCAGTCAGTGACAGCTTATATCCACGCAAGTGTTGAGTGGAAATGTAAAAGCTGATTCTGTTTCAGGCCAAAAACTGGTATATTACTTCTACCAGAGACCACATTTTCACAGCACTGTCCGTACATAAAACAATTGAAAGTTGAATGTTCTTAAGTGTTCACTGTTATTATTATTATTATTATTGTTATTATTATTATTATTATTATTATTATTATTATTATTATTATTATTATTATTTTTGAAAGACAGTGTTAGTGGAGATTCTTGAGTCGGTAGGGGGCCAAGGCAAGCGTGATCGTTCATCAACATTACGTTATTAATGTACAGCAAAATATGTGCTGAACCTTTTCTTAATTTCCAATGTCCACATTAGACTTTCAAACATAAACAATGTTACAAACAGAACTATTAATATCTTACTTAGTAACTGAACACTATCAAATTGTAAATTACCCTTATCAAAAGGCCAGACATCAAACATAAAGTATTGATTCTGAGGCAACAGAGGTGCAGAATGCCTTTATGGGATGTTTAAGGTTTTTATTTTTAATGTTCCAATATAAGCTGCCATTAGGGGCCTCTCCTAACAAATTTATTTAAGGGGGCCCCAACAACTGCCTGGTTTGCCTCTCCTGACGGTGCGCCTCTGGCAGAGGTCACAGACATCGTCACGACTGTAAGTAACTCTGACAGAACAGTGGGAGAG
This sequence comes from Sparidentex hasta, assembly GCA_030272975.1. Lineage (NCBI taxonomy): Eukaryota > Metazoa > Chordata > Actinopteri > Spariformes > Sparidae > Sparidentex > Sparidentex hasta. Next base: position 34,622 of record JARJLU010011452.1, on the reverse strand, counting down.
AACTGTCATGTTTGTGATTTATAGATTTCTCCACAGCACAATCATCAGTCAGTGTAGCTTCATTTAGGCTTTTCACCTATTTGGTGTTAGCTTGTTTTACCAGCTCATGTAAGCTGAGACACTAACTTCTCTGCCTGCCTTTGTCTTGGGACAAGGTCAATCACTGGAGCTCACATGGGTGCCTTAAACCTCAGTGGCCTACATCTGAAGGGAGCTCAATACAAGTGGACAAGACCTCAGTGTTTCTGTGCAGTGTGAAAGAATACAGCTATATGTAACCTTCTTCTTCTTCTTCTTCTTCTTCTTCTTCTTCTTCTTCTTCTTCTTCTTCTTTGAGACTAACCCTCCATGTCAGATTTTCGCCGTTTTGATTTCCATTTTCTCCCGTCCTGCCTTCCTGCGGCAGATGACCACACTGTGTTGGGAGAGGAGCCCAGGGAAACATGATCAGGACATCAGATGAGTCAACAGCACCAACCTTGGCATATAAATTAGTTATTTCTGCGATTAGTTAGAAGAAAAGGAACAAAAAAAACTCCCCAGTAATTTCACCATTGGCCTGTTTGGCTCCGACCGATGACGGAAGCAGCGACCTACTGACGTCTCAGGCCCCTGATCGAATCTGATGTCCCCCCTCCCCGCTCCATGGGAAACGTCCAGGTGTATAAAATGGTAAGAGACCTGGAAGGGAGAAAGACAGAAAAACAAAGCGAGTCAGGAGGCATCAGCTGAGTGGAGATACAGCAGCTCGAGACCAGGACTTTGGAGAGATCGCAGCGGACAGAGCAGAAAGCAGACAACTTTCTCTAACGCAAATGTAAGATTTTACATTTACATAGAAATGATGTGTCTTTTTTCTTTCTTTCTTTTTTTAGATGGTGCATTCTCGGTTCTTTCGGTTTTTGGACATTGTGAACTCTAGTGTTAATTCTTTTTGCACGCTCCTGCCAGGTTTCGGATAAGTCTCTCCAAACGACCGAATATTGACTTTGGTAGCATAATTCAATTTAACTGTTTTGTGGACTAGGGTGGCAACAGAATCGCAGAGGAATTTGCGCGTAATTACGCATTGGATTCTGCTGAGCTCTATTCCTTTGCTTTTGCCAAAATTCACCATCAATAGACTTTAAGTTGGCAAGAAGTAAATCCGAGAGCTGAATCTGTGACAAGTCTACAACAGAAAACGATCACTGACAGGCGCGGCTAGACAAAAAACACCAAGCAGATTTTTTCACATTTCCGTACTTAAATTTGCTCTCTACTGAGTTACTGTTAAGGTTTTGTTTTTTTGTTTTGTTTTTTGTTTTTTTTTACAGAAAATTGCAAACCTTCGGCGGTCAAATCACTTTTTAGGATTACAGCGTTTCTGTGAGAAGAAGCTCAACACCTGCGGTCTCCACCGGGTGTAACATCAGGTTTTGCCATGCGTAATTACGCATTAGACTCAGTTCCTTTCGTCAAATTTCACAATTAAATTGGCGGTCTATCAAATGAAAGTGTCCAAACCGTTCTTCGTGGCTCAATAAATCTTCCGTTTACTGTCTCGAGCATTTAAAACACTTCCTCAGGACTGGACCGTTGCGCGTAAATTAAGATATTGAATACATTTTACCGAGTAATGCGTAAAGGAAGGTGCGTGATCTTTTGATGACAACACTGTCTTTGTTTTCGGGTTAGAGGGAGAATAACCCGTTACCACTTGTATTCTCAGGTGTAAAGCGATGTTACAACGGACCGGACCCCAGCTGCTCTTCCTAATAGCCCTGTGCAGTGTGTTGTACTCACGGACCCTGAGTCTGCCATACACATCCATGAGGTAAGAGAAACCAGTCTTCTGTCCACCTGAAACTGTGCGCAGTGCTGTGTGAGTAGACCTGTGGCTGAGTGTTTTACTGGTTGGTCTCCGGACTCCTGCTCAGATACATGTTGTGACCGACTGATGCCATACGTCGCAGGGCGCATGGGTTAGACTCAGAAGGAGAGTAGATTCGCTTTAAAATGCCCACGAACTACCTGCTTACAATACTTAATAGTGAGCCGCCTGTAAACACATACTGTCACAGGCTCATCATGCCATTTGATATCGATCTCTTAAGGATTTTACGCACGTTGAGTCAAATTAGAAACAAAAAGATGGGAAACTAAAGACTCCGCATCTCTTTTTGGCATCATTTGTCCATCCTGAACTGTCTTTTTTTCTTTCTTTTTTTTTCTACAGTAAAAAGAAGAATATTTCCCCACCCATTAACTTTCAAAACTAGAGCCAGCGCGCGTATTTATGACGTGTTGTTTGAATGTATCAAAAGTGACCAGATGTTCATGCATCTGTCCTACGATATTGTTTTGCAGACCGTCGAGACACGCAGACGGTCTGTTCACCAGCGGATACAGCAAACTGCTGGGACAGCTCTCAGCACGGAGGTACCTGGAGTCTCTGATCGGGAAGCGAGTCAGGTAGGTGTCCTCTCGGCAGTGAAAAACCACTTAAAGGAAACAAAAGGGCATGTTTCATTGTTTGCTTTTTGACATTTTTCTCTTTTATAAATCCTAAAGTCTATTTTGTCACTTTTGGGAAGCTTTTATCAGATTTTACTCTGTCAAGATTATCTCCAATACCAGATCATACTTCTCCATAAACTACTGCGCAGCCCTGACAAACGCGGCTGATATTGAAAATTAGAGATGTGAAGTTTTTTCTAAACCTTGTTTTAGACTTATGAAACATCAGATTTACAAGCAGATGAAGACATGATCTGAAGCCACTTCCTTTGAAAAGGTCGAATCCAAACCATCACAGAATAGATGCGGACATGTAGAAGTATAGACAAAATGTAAACGGGTGTAGATGTGTGAAGCTCCAGTGTGGCACCCTAAAAGAGTGGGAGAAATGTAACCTCAGAGTTTACCTGCATGTCTGTTATATACCTATAACAAAGCATTCTGTAATAATGTGCTTTAGTTATGAAGGAAATGAGAGTTTATTGTGCATCCCCTCTTTCTTTCAAGGACTTTGTCTTTTAATTACATTTTAGTCCGTTTGTGAATGAAAACACATGATTAGAAATGAGCTTGAAAATAATATACAAAGTTAATGAAGTTCTTGATAAACAAAGCTCAAAGAGTTAATTGTATAGCCCCCATTTCTTCAGTAATCAAATCAAGTGAAACATTTTTTGTTTTATCTTTTTAACATTAACATCAGAAGAGACTAGAGTGCAAATACACTGTGATTAATTAGAGAGAGCAGATTTTTTGTGTGTTTGTGTCTGTGTAATATTTACAATTTAACACTAGAGGACCTACTGACATTTCCAATTAAAGGACCGGACCTGCTTGATGATGCATTTGATAATTGACTAAGCATTCTTAAAGGTTAATTTATGCCATTACCGCTTCATTACATGTTTGTTACACAGCCAGGAGGGATTCACACACACACGCACACACACACAAAGAGAGCACAGACACAATGAATCATGGATCCTGAGCCGCACTGACTTTATGTTGAAACCTGATTCCCTCTGAAATGTGGTGACATCTAATAGCTTCATTCTTCTCTCCTACCCAGTGATGAGCTGATGGAGGAGCCAGTGAAGCGCCACTCAGATGCCATCTTTACAGACAACTACAGCCGCTTCCGCAAACAGATGGCCGTCAAGAAGTACCTGAACTCAGTCTTAACAGGAAAGAGAAGGTAGGTGTCAGTCCTCGGTGCCTCCGCTTGATACGTAACTTCATGACTCACTGGAAGCACCTCCACCCATAGACAGACACTGGCTGAAGCAACATATGGACATATGAGTGACATCACTATCTGGTTTTAGAAGGGAGTTCACACAGCACACTGCCATCGTGGCTCTTCACAGTGTCAAAAACTGGTAGCTACAATGTGAGAAAACACATTTCGACCCGACATGTCGAAACATTAGGAATTCATCTAAAGAGTATTTTTGCATCATAGCCAACAGTTTGCGTTCATCTTCATTCACACTCGTACTACTGTCTGCACCTCTCCAACAGCGGTGTGTGTTAAAACCAAAGTAAATCCCTATTAAAAGAGGTGAGGTTTTTTAAAGGGATTCTGCCCAGTTGCCGGTTTATTTTGATGCAGTATGTAAAGTAAGAAAACCTGCAGCTAAAAGATCATTCTGATTGACTTTGCCATGCATTCAACTTCATTGGTTGCTGAGTTGTGAAAAACCAGACCAGCCAACAAATTACAAACAACTTAAATAATGACATGAACAAATATCCTCAGAGCTTTTTACACAGCTTTAAAACATGTCATTCAAAACTAACATGAAGGTGAATGGCTGAATCTTCTCCTCAAATGTGTTGTGCAACACGGGGAGCAAAATCAGCTGACTGTTATGACAACCTATCTCCATTTGCCTTACAAAGTTCATTTTATTGTTAATTAATAGAAAATAAGCCTGTTCAGGTGCACTCCATAGTGTTTCTGCTAACAGCAAATTGTTTTTATAATGTTTAAAGGGGCTCTGTGTACTTTTAGAGAAGAAATTCAAACTCAGACAAACAAGCTGTTCTCAGAGGAAAATCCCAAGTCCCCAGAACATTGTTTGGAGCTAGAATGGTGGCAGGGTCCACCAGATATAAACAAAGTAAAACAGTATGAAACTGTGTTGTCCTTTAAGGTTAGTTTTTTTATTTAGTTTGTTTGAACATAAGATCTTTCTCTTCTAATTTCCCCCAAACTACATGGTGCACGTTTAACTACTTGCAAGACATTCAGTGCGGGAAAAATGGTGAATACTGATTATTCTCCAACATTCAAGTCTGCAGCATCCATAACAGTTTACGTTGATGGAAACAAGGTTTACCAGCTAACATGGACTTTCACAGCACTATGTAAACCTATCACAATCATGAGGGATAAAAAAAAAAGAAAAGATGATTAAGACAAAAATCTAATTTGGAAAAAGCTGATTATTGGAACAAGACATGTAGTCGCATCTGCTCCTTAAAAGTTTTTAAGACACGTAGTTTGAAAAGTAAAAAAAAAAAAAAAAGATAGCAACAAACCAACACAGACAACTTCACTGAGGATGATTTGCATATTTAAAACAGACATGAAACTCACATTACTTCCTACACAAACAAAACTAGTATGATCACATGAAATTTCAATGAAAAGTCTGGTGTTCATTTGTATTTTCCATCATTTTATTTCCCTGAATATGCCCTAGAACTATCATATGTATGTTATGAAACATGGAATGAATATTTATGGAATAAACTATTCATCTGTACTTTTTTCTTTCTGCCTCTGCCCTCCACACGCAGCCTAGAAGATCCTGGAACCAGTGACCCTGAGGAGTCCAGGGACGAACCCAGCACCTTCCAGGAGAGCTACAACGACATCAATGTAGATCACCTCCTAAACAACTTTCAGCTGGTAGGACAATCAAATTGATCCTTGGAGAGATAAAAGTTCAAACATAATTTCCTCGTACATTAACATTAAATGGCTGAAACAAACATGTATGTCTTATGTTTGAATACTCACATGTGCAAGGATGTATGTTAAGAAGTATACATAACTTTTGTAGTACAAGTACAAGTCAGTTTTCACTTCTTAATCAATCATTTTCTCCCCGTCTTCTGTCTTTTTGCAGCCACTTTGAGGAGGGGCCCACGCTCAAGATACCTCAAGTCATCCTCATGAAACCGCCCATTCCAAAAACGACACAATATTAATCCAAAGGACTTTTGAAAGTCAAGTCAGCCAACGATGACGTGTTCTCCAACGTGGTTATCTATTTATTCATACACACAGTACATGTTTACACTGTATATATGCAGTATATATACATTACTAATCACTAAAGATTCTGGCCCAAAGACTCTGCGGGCTGCACTGAACAACATGCGTGTCCACTTGCCGCTTGGTCATCAGCGTTTGAAAAAAAAAAAGACAACTGGAAACAATAAAAGCACTACTTTCTTTCTAAGATCCCTGTTGTTCTATTATAACTTTCAATGTAGTGATTTATACCTAAATCGCTTGTTAAGAAAGCACTGTCTTATTCAATTTGAGTAAAATTTGTCCCGTCAACTTTAAGGCAAACATTTGACCCACTGAATGTCAATAGAACGGTTTTCACTTTGAAGAGTGTACAGTGTGGTGCACATACCCAGTTATTTTAATTGGCTTTATTGTAACTTTAGATTTGAGTGACCAATGTTGTTCAATTAACTATGAATAGAAGACAAGTCGATTGAAATCTCAAGAATTTTCAGTCAATTTCATTAGATTTCTGTGGATAACACATCCAGATAATCTCTAATGCAACGTTAGCACCACTGTCTTTCGTTGGAATCTTTGCAGAAATGTAAATTGAACTTGAAATAAACTACAGCTACAACTGCTTTTAATAAGAGGATACTTGTTTGGTATAAAATGGAATTCACTTTGTCACATTTTAAGTGTTAATAGAATCATTTCCCCTAACCTTTGCTGGATCACTGCCCTATTAGATTTGAGTGGAACATCAATGGAACATCATTCACTTTCAATACAGCAACTGTCCCATTGAATCTACATGGATCTATTGTCACTTAGCCTAATGAGATAAAAAAAAACAAACATATATATCAAGTTAAATTTGAATGTGTGCTTGAATTCTTAAATTCACCAGTAGTTCCATTTACCTTCAATGGAGTACTTGTGCCACTAAATTTGAATGGAATACTTTTTGTTTCATTTTAACTGTTTTCTATTAACTTTCAATGGAAATATTGCTTACAAAAGTCACTGGAACAACTGTTGCAATATATGTAATCAAAACAATTCCTATTGAACATCAATGGAAGCAGCATTTACTTTAACAACAGAAGCTTTCCCATTGAATTTCCACCAATCTTTAGTCTCTTTAGCTTTAAGAGACCAAAATGTGTCCAATTAAGATTTGCATGTGTGCTTAAATTATGGCTTGTACAGTAGTTCCATTTATCTTCATGGGCAAACTTCTACAATTAATCTTCAGTGGAGCAGGTCAGCTTTCAGTGAAATCACTGCTTTGAAAGAATTTCAACAGAATTTTGTCATTTTCAACTTGATCTATTGACTTTGAAAGGGCATATTTCTCCTTATAACGTTCAATGGAACAATTTGATTGGAATTTATCCCATTTACTTCCAGTTAAATGTCTGACCCATTAAATGTCAATGGAACAACTATTTTTTTTATTTAATTAATTGTTTCTACCAGCTTTTTAGTGTTAAGTGAAACATTTAATGGAAAATCTGCCTGATTTGATTGCATTCGGAATAATTCCACCAATATTTCCATCAACTTTCGATGGAGAACTCTCGCACCATTGGTTTTCAGTGGAATCGCGGCCTTATAAAAATTCTGTTGTTCCATTTACATTTAATAGAACATTATTGTCATGAAAGTACAACTAAATGATTGATTTTGTTTAATCTGGATTACATTCAGTAGATGTTGTGTTCAATTGTACATGGGTCAATAAATATCAACGATTGGCAGTGGCATAAATTTTCGATGGCGCAGTCATGATGTAAACGTTGACAGAGTTGTTTTACAGAACCCAAACATGGTCATGAAAAGATCCAGGAGGAGCAAGAGGAAGTGGAACACATTTTGAATGGACACAGATGCATATAATCACTTTATACTATTCAATATGTAGGGCAAAGTCGTTATAACTGAGCATACACCTGCCTTTAGTGCATATAGTGATGTACACCACTCACCAAATAAAAGATATTGGTTTATTTTTCAAAGCTGAGTCTTTTGTCTGGCTGATTGTTTGACAGTTCGAGTTGTAGGAGACAAATTTGTTCGCTTTGGGCTTTTGAAAGATTGTGTATGTACAATTCAAGCTGCTGATGTTGGATATTTTGAAAGCCTCTAAACATACCACAGTACTGAGTCTTAACCCCAAAGTCTTTTCTTTTATGGGTTAAAAACTACTGTGAGATACCAAATGTCTCCACCGATTGTCTGGCTCATCACTGATTGTCTCAAGAAGATATCCATATATCGATATAGATAGATAAAGATACATGGGAAGAATCCTGCTTCATATTATAGAAACAAATAGAAAATGTAGCAATGGCTCAAAATCTCTATTACGACAGTGTCTTGATTTGTTGCTCCTTCTGATTCTTTGGTACGCTTTGGTACATAGGAAAAGGACAAAAAAAAAAACAAAAAAAAACATGAGCGCAAGGAAACACAACAAAACGATTGTGCAACCCTGGATGGACTGCACAAGAATTTCAGCACCATGGACAGCGACACTATGCCAGTAGTTGGTGAGTATGAGCAAAGTTTGTGCACAAATAGTTTTCTGCGGGGTTCAGCTCTTAAGCGTGAGCTTCAGTTAACAGCTTAGAAGTTTTTCTATGACACTTGCTGGTACCAGATAATTGGAAAAATGAGTCATAATGTTTCAGCTTTATTTCTCAGCTCAAGGTTTGTCAGGAGTGCTCAAAACACAGTGGAGAGAAATGTGACACAACATGCAGCCTCTCGTAGCACACTGACATAAGACAGAGACGAGGACGGGTAACAAACAGGTTTGTCAGTGGATTTCTATCTCAAACTATCTCTCTGCGTTTGTCTAAATATGATTTGTGTTTTGTGTGTCATTTTTCTCTCTTAAGATGATTAAGTATCTTAATAACAAACTCATCCACTAAGACAGACACATTTTGTAGGGATTAGGCAACTGATCAACAGTGTTTAAAGTTATGGCCAACATGGCCTGACAGGTCTGTTGTTTTCTTCATTTCACCTATTACGAAAAAAATTCCATGAAAGGATTAAATAGGATAATTATGATGGACAAGGGTGCTGTAGTTTATTGTGAGCCCATTCCACATACACTCTCCTGCCAGTGCACCAAATGTGTATTAATCCACCACTGAAAATAGTCCCCCAGAAATGCATTACTTTGCCCAAGTGTTTTTGAAAATAACTTATCCTTTTATAGAAATGGAAGTATGTGTGGCCAGGCTGTTTTTAAAGATTCATGTTTTCCAGCAGCCACATGCACAAAATCAGTTTGTTTTTCATCTTTTACTGCTGACAACAAGAATGTTTTTGTTTTTTTTCACAGGGCTGTTTTGTAAGCAACTGGACGTGGTTCGGTTTCACCTCTCACCCAAGAGGCTTCTTCAGTTCTAACTATCTGCTGGAGGAGAGTTGAGGGCTTTTTTTTTTTTTTTTTTTACATCAGTGTGGTGTGTGAGTTTCAGAGTAGTACAAACAAAAATGGTGAATGTTGAATATTTTGTCGCGAACATTCTTATTAGTGACACAAATTCAGCTTTAGTACAGTATGATTTGTGACACAACAGTCGATACAATCAGAATATCCAGAAATTTTGGATAAAAATGCGTCCACCTTATTGTCTGCGTTAGACTGAGCGATATTACACCTTTAACTCTATTTGGCCGGCCTTCACAGTTTTAGTGGAAGTAGGTCACGCTGGATACTGCTAATGGACAGTTGTGTGATGTATAAAGGTCTGAAAGTAGCCGTGCTCTCGGTCATGTCCTCGTGCTTCACGCCATTAGCAGTCTTCTCGATCATCTGACTGTGAGTTTCCACAGCTCTGCTCTGTAAATGGCTCCCAGTGTAGGAGGAAAATGTTTGCCAGAGGCAGGTGATGAAAGAAGTTGAGGTGCAAATGGACTTTTCGTTTTCTGCTCTGTTCTTCACAGGTTGGTGGTATTAATTAAGGGGTTGTCCCTTTAATAACGTTCTGGTGGTTTTGCCAAGCCAAAAGTGTGATCTCAGGGTGATTTAACCTCACTGGACCACACGTGCCTCAATGTAAAATTCAAATCATGGTCTGACATTTCTAGAAATGTCTGTTTAATGGCACACTAGTGATTCAGTGTATATGCAAAATTCCCTAAAATCCATCCATCGAGTTATTCCATTTGTGACTTTGAGTTGTGCCAGCCAGAGTCTTGTGCAGATGTAAATCTTCTAGGGGAATAAACAGCCAGAGTCACATCAGACACAGAGCCGTCTACTGGCTTGACAAGGGCTTGAAGGTTGTTTTTATATTGTGGGCTTAAAAAGAAAGTTCATCTTCATTCCCACTTATCAACCTGACTGCAGTAGTGATCCGTGGAGGTTACCTCCACTGCTGTGTGTTCATGAATGCAGCCTGAACTGGAGGGGAAATGTTATTTTAACATTATTTCAACACACAGAGGAGAGAGGAAAAGAACAGAGAGGACCGGGGTCTCTGGTGAGTGCTGACTTCATTGAGGGGCTCAACTGAATTTTAACCCACGGACAACACCTTGATGTGTGCCATCGCTCCCTAGCAAACAGCTGATGTGGGGTACAGTGTCAAAAAACAGAAACAAACGCTGCATTTCTATGCAATTTATCACATTTCATGCAACCAGGTAGGGTTTCCTCCAAATGACTAGATGCTGGTGTTAATTTAAAATAAGATTAGGCCTACTGCCTCTCACTCTTTCTGTCGTGACTCACTTTGTTTATAAGTGTCAAAATGGCAGCAGATATTTGACTCATAAATGTCATAAGCAATGTTCTGCAGGGGCTACACCCACATCCGGCTATCTTATAATTAGAAGCAAATGGTGTCACTCTTTGCAGCTCAAAGACGTAAAGGACTTGGCTGAATTGGCTCATACTGATTTCATAACTTGCAATCAGCCAGTTGGATTGAGTCCACAGCCATGCTAATCACTCGATGTACAGCAGCAGTGCATTCAAATAAACAAAGGCTAGCGTAAATGTGCTAACATGCTCACAATGATGTTTAGTGTGAATTAATCACTAAAAAAATGCAACCGAGACTGATGGGAATTATTTTTGCAGGTAATTCATCATAAACCAAAATACTGAAAAATGTACAATTTTGAGCTAGTGGTGGCTTTATCTTCCAAAATAAAACAATAGTTAGCTTGTCTTTGCTTTACCTTCGACTACACCAACCAATAGATGTATTTTGCAAACCATCTTAATCTTTGTTGCTTTGGAGACATCCTTACCACTTCCACAGAATTGATGTTGTGTTAACTTTTATCATAACAATTTCCTCAGATTTTGAGAGTTACAACACCAAACACCAAATCCATATTTCTCCTAGGGCACAAAAAATAGTTGTGGCTGGCCCCGGCCCGATGCATGTAAGCCACAGCAGAAGTCCGTCCTGTGGCAGATTCCTCACTCAACACATCTGTGTTATGGTTTTATGTTTCCTTTTCTTTAGTGATAACACGCAACATCCATTCAGAACATTTACACTCATCCACTCTCAAGTACTCACATGATAGATTCCTCTCATTCAGTTGTAGCTATTTTTGTTGCAGTCTAAGATTTGAGCTGTAACGTGCTAATGTTTTCGTTCATGCGCGTGTGTGTGTGTGCGTGTACTTGTTTGTGACCATTTAATCTATTGTCCCAGGTCCCTGAGTGAGGCTGGTTTGCCATCATAAAAACAGCTCTGGTAAATATGTGTGTTTTTGTGTAAGCATTGTGGTTGTGTGTACATTTGTCTTTGTCCATGTGTGTATATATCTATGTTCTGCAGGTTTGTGTTTGTGTGTGTGTGTGTGTGTGTGTGTGCGCGCGCGCACGCGTGTGTGTGTGTGTGTCCACTCTCCAGGACATTTGTGATTACTGCCTGCTTTGTGGAGAGGCTTCACTCATTAACTCTCATCACCGCTGATCTTAATGGACCAAACAGAGTAAAAATAGACAGACAGAGAGAGGGCTGCAGCCTTTAACACCAGGCACTGTACATGGGCGTGACTGTGTATGTTTGTGAGCTCTTCCTTCTCCACTGAAGAAACTCAAGTAGCTCTGCTGCAAACACCAATACATCTATAGATATGACTCATAAATCAGGTCATACAGGAACAACTCATGAAGAAGTGGTCAATTTACTGATTGACAGATATCTATGAACTTATTATGACCCGATGATTCATTAACGCAGTATCTCCCAGTTTGTTCTTCAGTAGCTCATCATAATCTACTCAAAAATGTAGCCCTCAAATCGTCAGTCCTGATTCATTCCTAACTTGCCCCTCAGTAACTGCTGGCTTCATGTTAAAGTGTTACCTGGATTTCTTCTGCCTTTTTTTTTTTTTTTTGTCACACTGAAGACCTGATTCACTTCCTGCTTCATTCATGTTTCCCTGCAGGTGCTCGTGAGACAGCTTCTCTTTGGGGCTTTTACAGTTCAACTTTGGTGACATACGGCCGATTGGCCTGTGGAAGTCACTGCGCATCAAGATCATCAACCCTGAAACACACACACACACACACACACACACACACACACACACACACACACACACACACACAGAGCTCACATGGTCCGGATGTTGCCCTGTCATACATCAATCTCAGTCTTCTGGCCTTGGGCTGAGATTAGCTATAAAGAGAAAAAAAGAGCAGAAAAAGAGTGAACTTTAAGAAGGGACACTAAGAATTGCAACAGAAAACTTGTCATAAAATAACATTTACATTTACATTTACCTGCCTTTCATTAACAATATTGTTTTCCAGGTAAAATAGCACAACATCACCTCAACACACATTTGCATTTGTGTGAAAGTCACAGTGGTGCAGATCCTCCTGCTAAACACCTGGATGATACTCACACACACACACACAGATGTGGCAGCCAGCTCTAATGACTTTTACAATTAGCAGCAGGTCTGACTGTGTTGGGGATGTGTCTCAGTCCAGCAGCCGATCAATAAATCTGCCAGATAAATTACCCTGAGTCTCTGAGGCGGTGAAAGGCCACGGCACAGACTAATCAGCAGCTCTGACGTTTTACAAAATAGTCCATTTAGTTCCATCATCATGACATTTTCTTACATGTTGGGTGTGCAGCTGCTGCTCTTTTCTCTTTTATGTGGAGAGGGGAGACGTAAGAGTGTCCTGAGAGTGGTAGGAATGATTTTTTTCAGCTACACCAGCAACTGAAAAGAATGAAACTCATCTGGAAAAAAGTGAATAGAACTTACATTAACCCACATAATATAAAAAGTAAACATTAGGTGGTACAGTTTTTCATGGTGAAGTCCATAATTGTGTGGTGCAACTCTTCTGAGAGCAGAACAGGACATCCAGCCAAACAGGAACAGTTTCCATGCAAGAGCTGACACATGAATGAAAGCTGACTGATGTTTATGTGCGTCACCACAACAAAACACACATCACACACAGCGACTGCGCTGTAAGAGAGACACATGAGAGACAATTGGGTCATCCTCTAAATGTCAGAGGTAACCATCTAATGTCAGTCATGCTATTTGCGGCTTCATTAACAAGTGATGAAGAATTCAAGCAAACTTTCTTTTTTAAGGGGAAAACTCGCAGAGGCTATTCTCATCCCTGGAGGGTGTGTTTAAAAGGCTGCAGTGATTGTGTTGAGAGGGTGTTTTCCAAGAGCCTCAGGGCAGATTCTTAGTGATGAAAGATGATTTTACACTGCGAATGGTCTCACTTTTCTGTCTTTTCTCTCCTTTAAAATCAAAGGCAACTCTAAATAAATCTGCTGATTTGCAGAGAAACTCTACGATTTGCTTTGACATGAAAAATCACAAGTTGGTGGAAATTTAAGTGCCATCAAAGGGACATCATAAATCATTCTGAAGGACACCAAAAGTACACTCTGAGTGCATGGCGAATAATAAAACAAAAGAGTTATGTAATAAACACAATGTGAGACAATGATGAGAGAGTTGAAAGTGTTCTAGTTATTTGGTATCACAAGAGGAAAGATGGAAATTGATGCAGCAGAGGAAGAGTAGTTAAGTTTAATGTTAGACTTTCAAAAATCGTTTCGATACCAGATGCAAAGTAATGAAATATGAAAGTATGATGGAAATCCAGCAGGGACGATGTGACCTTGACTCATTTATTATCACATTGTTCAGTCTTTCCCAGCAGTATATAAATTCATCATCAGATGTATGTATTTGTTTGGAAATGAATATGACCACTGCTGTGATACTGTTTTTATGTAGTCTGTTGTATAAAGACAGTTAATTGTATCATACTATGCAGCAGGGAAAACCTTACTTTCAGGTTTTGCTCTGAAACAAGCAAGTCATAGTGAGGAGAGACTCGGTCACAGATGAGGAGCTTGAGAGGAAGGAATCAATGGCGCCCTCTGGTGAGGAACATCAAGACCTGCAAGTCACTGACATTTTAGATAAGTTAACCAAAGACTGTCATGCTGTGTTTTTTTTTTTCCATTCATATTACATCTAGATATATTAGAAACAAAAAACTGAATTTGGGAATGGGCGACACAAACAATAAAACTGTGTTCCCATTTGCAGGACGGAATAAGAAAGCTCCAAAAGCTTGTTCCTCTCCATGTAATGATTAAAATCACAGGCATTGGTTTGCCACAGGATACCAGATCATGACCTCAAACTGCCGTGATTAAGTGGTGAATAAATTCAAATGAGCAGGCTGTCTGTTTACTGTCAAAGTCAAAGATTTTCAACCATATCACACAAATAGTATTATTCCCCTACAAGCCCCTAGTAGAAAAGTTAAATACTGTAATGTTGTGCGGAAAGTGCAGCCTTAGCATGACGACAGTGAGGCCATTAGAGATCACCACTATGACCTGCATGAGATGTGTGTTTATTTACTTTTCCCAAACCATGTGTCTCAAGTGACAAGTCACAGGTTTATCAATTTCTCTATTTTTTTCCCACACAGCACAACAGATTTTCTTCATCATGAACCACATTAAAAATATTTTGAACTGCAGAAATTATTCAAGCACCCTAGTTTTGCCAAGCACATTTTCTATGTATTTGTGCTAAAAGAACAAATGTATCCAAGTTTGATAAACTTGAGTTTGAATTGTTCTGTCGTCTTATTGGTCCTTAAAGTGCAAAGACAACATACTTACAAAAGAAAGAACTATGAAATTAACCTTGTCGTATTTAGTTATATCATTAAGAGTTTGACTTAAGATCTAACGCATTTTCATTTTCTCTTCATGTTTTGTCAAATAAACCACCATCAGGTTGAACAAAATTCAAATCAAGTCAAAGTAAATTACTTATATGTTCCTTCTAATGAAAAGAAAAGAAACTCATCATGTAACTGCTTCAGTGACTGATGGATGCAGAATCTGTTGTCACAACAAACCAAAGTTGAGTCTGCAGTCAGCTCTGGGATAAATGCAGCGGTGAAGAACAACAAGAACACAAGATAGGTTTTATGAAACGTCTATTTACAGAAAATACAAATACAGCACATATGAACATTTTAAGACCTCCAGAGGATCAACATTTATTAAAAAAACCTTTACAAAACTATTTAAAATACAATAACTGTACATCCATTTCATTTTAAAATATAATAAAACTTTACAATTTAAAGCCTATTAGACTGCATTTCTCTTTTTTTGGCACATGTTTGTCGCTCACAGACGACAAGGGTTTTAGCCAGATGGCACTTTCTGGTTGATTGTCCCAGCAGTGTTTCATCAAGTGCGTCAGTCAGCTGATTCAGTCAGACAGAGCCAGAGTTCAGCATGTAACAGAGTTTTAGTGCCACGGTGCACAAACATCCCTTCCAGTTCCAGCTTATATAAAAACATTCCCTGCTGACAGAGCTGACAAGGCCCGCCCAGTTAAAAGAGCCACTGAGTAAAACCTCAGTTTAGCTCCATCACAGGCGCCTGATGCTCCTCTTGCTGCGAGCGCTGCCTGGTATGATTGGCGTGGTCTTGGTGGAGGAGAAGTGGGATCGGGGCTGCACCACTCTGCAGGGGGTCGAACCGTGGTAGGACTCCTGGCAGACGGTGCAGAAGTCAAAGAGGCAGCTTGAGCGCGAACATTTGGCCCTCTGAACCTCGGTGAAATGTGTTGCTGGTGACCCGCAGCGTCTGCAGGGACGCAAAGACTCATGCTGCTTCAGATTGCTGGCGGCCTGTGTGGAAGAACAAACACATACAGGTTTGTCAAAGTCCAAACAATGAAATGTAGTTTTTCTTGATATAGTATAAGTTACTATCTTTGGGTTTTGGACACTTAGTTAAACAAAACAAAATACACAAAATGTTTGTGGCCTTGAAGACCTTACAAAATAACATTTAAGGACCTGCAGACACTCTGCTGGTAAAATCAGCAGATTAAACTGATAATGAAAATTGTTAATCTCGATCCGTACCAACGCTCACCTGCATGTATTCATTGAAGCGTGTGCTGTTGGGTGTACCGCTCTTCTGAGCAGGGAGCGTACGTCTGTTGACCTTGCAGCTTGGGGTGGATGAGGAAGAGGATAAAGATGATTGAGTGCTTGAGGAGGCCAGGGTCTGCATGCAGGACAGCACCACCCTCGACACGGCCACATCTCTCGTCAGGCCTCCAGCACTTTGTCTCAGAGAGCTCCTTGACTCCTGAAGAAGAACAATAATGTTACCAGTTAGAACATGAAAGTCAAAGGCATAAAACAACTCAGCTTGTGTTTATTTTGTGTGGGTCTGTGTGCGTTCCTCACCCTGAGTGCGTACTCTGCTTGTTGACACCTGTTCAGAGCTGCTGTATCATCACAGATGATCTTCCTCCACGTCCTGCTCACTTTCTTACAGCTGTGAGGTGAGAAAATGTGAACACATGATGAATATCAAAAGAAAAATATAAACTATAGAAATAAAGAATTACTGACATGTATTTCTTCATTTAATTTCTCTCTGATCCATCATAGTTTGTATCATTGTTCAAAAGGGTCTGGTCTTTATCTTATCTTTATCTTTTCTAACTCACACAAAACAGGTTTCTGTGATCGCCTATGATAAGACAAAAACTAACTAGTATTTATTTCTGAGGTAAACCAACTGCCTTACTTATTTCCTTGAAGATACAAATTAGTCTTATAGTTTACAGCAGTTGCTTGCTCCGTTCGGTATTCAGCAGATTGATAAAACACAGTTCAACATCTTGTAATAGAATCAAGACTGACAGTGGTTATTCATTCCATGTAGGTATGAACCCTCCCACCACATAGTGAAGGATTTGTATATTACCTAATGAGGTCCATGTCTCCCAGCAGGGACAGGATGTTCGTCAGGATGCTTCTCATGTTCCTGGACAGGAGAGATGAAAACATGTCGACGTATTCGCAGCCCATCTGGCCTCCAATCACCCGATCCAACAGATGATCCTCTGCTACCTTTGTGATGATGCTCCAGTCATACCTGAGACAGGAAGACAATTTCAATTTATTTACTGAAAATGCCAGAGTAATGCAAGTTTGAACATATAATAAAAGCTGAGAACCAAATTTTAACTTAAAAATATGGGGTACATCCACGTGTGACCAATTACTATGTAGGCACAGGCAACAATTTTACAACAGGGGGAAGAAAAGGCTGTGGTACCAGCTATTACATCTCAATATGCGATTGTATTCCTACCTCTTATTCTTCTTATAGCTCTTGGCAAGCTCTTCACACACAGCCTGCTGGAACTTCAGTATCGGCAGGTTGTTGTGACGATCCGATGGGGTGGATGACAGCGAGTATGCTGCTGTTCTCGTCCTACGACAAACCGCAGGAGAGGAAGATGTCACCAGAGACGCTGGATGGCCTGAGTTCTTTCTCCCTTGACATTTAGAGGGAGATTTCTTTAGTAGTATTGTCTTTTCTTGATGTGCAGCAGCAGGTGTGGGTTTTTCCTGCATGTGGTCATCCTCTTCACTTCCGTGGTAATCATCAATCTGACTGTTGTGCAGAGAAAGATAACCGCTGTCCTCAAACCCTTCATCCAGAGTCCCATCATGCTCCCTGCTGGAGCTGTTTTCCTTGTTGTGCACCGCTCTGGTGTTGTCATTGAGAGAAAACAACACCGTGGTCACTGCTACAGACGGACACTGTGGTTTGATTGGGTTGGGCTCTTTTACAGGGGAAGCTTTGAGGTGAAGCACCCTGGACTCTGCACCAGCCACAGAAGCAGGGCTTTTGTCCAGATTACTGGCCATGGCAGCCTTGTAGTGAGGGCATTTCATGGTGATTTCCTTGGAGTGGAACATACACACTGTGCAGTATGTAGATTTCTAGACAAGAAGGAGACAAATGGGGAGAACGTGTCAGGTTTCGAATGTGACTGTCAAGCCTGCACAGCAAAATGGCTTCCCTCATGGAAGATAACTTAGCTATCTCTAAAAGGAGATAACTTGTACGTTTGGTGACATGAAATAAAGGAATAACACACAACGACACTGACGTTAAACTGTTAACATTAACACTGAGTATAGTTAGAAAGTCCTCCGCCAAATACTTTGCAAATCAAATGGTCGATTTTGGCGCGATGCAGATTTGGCGGTGAGGTTGCAATGACGTAAAGATACTCGGACAAGCGACATCGGTTTGCAGCCTTTAGGTTAAATACATACAACTGTGTTTTAGGATAAGGAACATCTCGGGATATAATCTGTTAAACATGTGGATCTTCCACGTTAGATACCCGCTGTTAGCATTACTGATCTGACTTTACGCGCGTATAGTGGCTGTGTGGAAAGTAACTTCAAACTACGAAGCAAGTTTGTCAGCTCCTAGGCAACTAAATACAGCGGTCAAATATTAGTATACAATATCGGGAAATTCATAATAGTGTAGGTTTGTATGGTTAGTTGACATTTAATTTCCCAGGCCAGTCGACTGACCGGCAGCTAACGCTAACTATCCCAGCTAGTACCCCGCCAAGCTAACATCGATCACAAAACATTATAGTGCACGTAGATAAACGTTTGTCGTTCGGAGGCTGGAAGATGTGAAGTGGAGCCTCTTACCTTTGCTTATATCGTTATCCAAAGCAGACTCTTGCTTCCCTCCTTTTGGCCGCTGAGCTAACTCTCGGCTGACGCCCGCTCTGCAAAAGTTAAATACTCCTCAACTGAAAAATCCGCCAGTGGCTCCCTCGTATTTGAAATCCGTGCACAAAAGGCGCAAACCAATCGGAGCGAAGTGGGTGTTTGTCCCTTTAAAACATCAACCAATGGGAGCGGACGTTGACTGTGTTAGACGTCAGCGCGCAGTCGACGTATTTCCGCTGGTAATTTCCCATCTGACGTGAAACGCGGATGAAAATGGCCTCTTCACGGTAGTTTACAGTGGTCAGAGTTTATATAAACTGAGTTATAGCTACAGAACCGACGTATCTGAAGTCGGCAAACCTCAGCCGAATTGAACATTAGGCTACATCATACTATAAACAGGTATATTGATGGTAGTAGTGGACGTGAAATACTAAACAAATCTCTTAACTTTAATATTGCTAAAGGAGTTCATGTTTAAAGTACCCTATTTGTTTTCAAATGTGAAATAAACTTTAACATTATTGAGATAGCGAGTGTATATTTATTATACAGTGTCAAATTGTTCAGGCTATGCACTGTTTTTGAGTGGTATGTTCATAGAAGTGGCTATAAGGGAAACTTACAGATGTGTTAGGCAAGAAATACCACATTTCTCTCACAGAACCCAGTTTCAGGTTGCATCACACTTTTCAGTTGTATCAAGAAAAAACTAAGGTGACCCAAGTAACAACTACTAACTGACAAGAAAACACGAAAAAGGAGACTTCAGTTCTGACAGGAATCCCACTGTTTGTTTAAAAAAAAAGAAAAAAGAAAAAAAAAAGAGGGAGCTTGAAGCCTTTTCATTCACAGGACAGTTCTGTTCACACGTCCGCTTGGGATGTGTGAATGGCTCCTTCATAGAAACCAGACATTGGGGAAGTTGTGGGATGGGGCAGTTAAGATACAGGCCTTCATTTGTTTCATATTAAACCTTTAACTTTAATTCTATGATCTATGTTATCCAGTCAAGGCAAAGACAACCAGGCAACACAACAATCCTAACTCAAGTCATAACCAGACTCTGTTAGGTATTGTAAATATCTAACAACTGAAAGGGAAGACAATAAAACTGTTTGAGGCCTGTGACAGACAGGTAGAGACAGAAAATGTGTGAAATTGTGTATGCAGAGGTGAGGAGGAAGCCCTTTTGAACCCTATAGCTTAACACCTTTGCACCCTGGAGTGCATAATGCTAATTAAATGATGATCCCAGCATCAATCCTATTTTCAGCTCAAGGTCCAATTTACAATCCCATACACATTTTAATTACAACTTCAAGGCAGTACAGGCAAAGAACTGTGCACCAGTGAAATAAAATTTCAGCTCAGGCGCGATCTACAGTTACCACACAGATATTTGAGTTTGAGGGATTCATAAATGGCACACAGGTAAATTATGCTCTATGAATACATTAAAATAAACATGTAATTTACAATCTTATTTACATATAATATTTTATAGTATAATATGTATAATCTCATCTTAATCTCATTTGAATCTCATTTCAATTTGTCCTTTTCAAGTAACCGCTTATGAGCAGTCCCTGATTTTAGTTTGTTGCCAGGTGTAAAACTCATGTCTGGGGAAACGGCTGTAATTTTTTCCGTAGAAGAAGATGTCTTACTCACTGCGCATGCGTGCCAGATTCAACATGTCTGCGCCCTGCAGCAAGGTGGTAAAGGAACAGTATTTTTCTAATAAACATTAACAACATGTAACTCGACAGTTTTTAGATTATTTTTGAATTAAACCTGTTTCGTAAGAGCCACACCGATATTCAAGATAACTGGAAAACCCTAACGGAAACAACTGAACGTTTGTTATTTGATTTCAAGATTACATAAAGTGAGTTGTTTACTTTTTTAAATGCACTCGTTTTGTTACGTAGGTTGAAATCCAAACCTTAATCGCAACAACACAAGGTAGCGGTTCATTTGGGCCATCATTTAAAGAAAAATTATTAATTATCAGTTTGAGCTGTGGTTGTCGTCGTCTGTTTAATTCCCCTGAAACATCATTACCTTAAACTTCAACAGAATATAGCGCTGCTTGTCACGCCGATTTCAAGAATGACTCTGTTGGCTTAATCAAGCAACCCCAGGCACCCTTATTTTTATTAGAAATAAAAACGTATACAATTCTAACATTTTTGAATGAGGTTTGGCGGCATGTTTCTTCCGGACTAGAGAGGAACATGTTCCAGAGGCAAGTCATATCGGGATCCGGGGTTTTTAAATTTTTTTTGCCACAGTGAATCTTCTAAAGACATCTGCTTATAAGATGGCTTACAGAAGAGCTGTAAACCTTCTTCTGAGAGGAAAGCAGTGCATATTTAGTGTTTTCCAGAAGCCACCAATGGGCATCAGTCAAACTCTTAGATTCCACATTAATAATCAGTGTAGCAGAACAAGAACTCTTCACACTGCTACACCACTGATGGTGGCCAAGTTACTGTCGATGGAGGAGCTTTTTGCCATGAGATCTCTGCAGGGATACCTGAAGAAGATGGAGATGGAGTACAGTGAATGTTTGAGAGTGGTCAACAGCAGTGAGACGAGGGAGCAGTACAGTGAAGACGAACTGAGGGCCAAGAGGACCAAAGCGTCCCTGCTGGCTCCTCTCATCCAGAGCATCAGAGAGCTGGAGGCCAAACAAAAAGAGGTCGCTGAGACTGAGATGCTCATGAAAGGTTAGTCTTCTCTGCTGCTGCCACAGAAAGACGACAGAAAAAAAGTTTGAATGTGGCTATTTGTTTGAATATCTCTGATTCAAAACCCACAATTCCATTTATTTTATGTTAATAGTTAACCACCGTTCTGATGGCTGACAATTTTATATTGTCTCAATGTATATATCATCTTATCGAATAACCCTTGTTCACTGTGTGTCTTTTGTTTTTCCTCATAGATGAAGACCCAGCCCTGCGAGAACTGGCAGAGCTGGAAAGAGAAGGCTGTTTGCAAGATATCCAAGATCTTAGTCAAAAGGTAAAACTGTGACACATATTTTGGTCCTTTACTGTGTGTGCTGTTCTTCACACATCACATCTGTCTTGTTAATCTTCATTTAAATAAACCTGCTTTCACCCATCAGATCCTGGATCTGTTGATCCCTGAGGAGGACGCAGAGATGAGCGACCTCGTCCTGGAGGTTACAGCTGGTGTCGGGGGTCAGGAGGCCATGCTGTTCACTGCTGAGGTCTGGAAGTATTTATATATAAGTTTAAACTATACGTTTAAACTTTAAAATAAAACCTGACGAAGAAATTAACAGCACATTTATTTGGAAAGAGAAGTGTAAACACAGCTTATTATACCGTAGACACAATTACAAATTCAGGATCCATGAACACTGTAAATGACAGAAAACCAGGAAGGAATATTTATAAGTCTCAGTCTTACAGATATGTCCTTAAATTTGACATCAGAAGGATCCTTGAAATGATAAAGGAAATGAGTGGCAATGTGAATAAAAGAAACAAAAACAAAAACCCTGCATCATTTTCTGTGTATTAACAAATTGACTTGTTATGTCTCCTCTCTGCCGAAGGTTTTTGACATGTACCAGGGCTACGCTCAGTATCACGGCTGGTCCTTTGACCTCCTGGAGCACATGACCAGCGACATAGGTTAGTGGACACTGACGCTTGTAATTCACTTGTAATTACAGCCAGTTATGGGTCTGAAACAGCAGCATAACAGACAATTTTCTCCCCAACACTTTTCATTTTTCACCTCCATTGAATCGGTGTGGGAACACCATGGAACCATGCCAAATAAAACTGTTACTGGCTCAATGCGTGGCTTTTCTTACTTGAGACAAAATAAAGCATGTCGATTATGCAGCTATCATGTTCTAGTTTAATTAAAGGAATCAGGATTAATCTGTTAAGAGAGCTTGATTACTTGCTTTTCCTCTGGATTACTGGGTCATGTAAATGCATCGGAGACATCACAGAGTGAACTAAATGTCATCCGATGTTTCTACATAGAAACAACGGTGAGCGATGAGTAACAAACCGTGAGTGACTATAAGTATGGATGAAATATTTGGACAGAGCTGTGTATGTCAGCTGAAAAATGCCAACCCCTCCGGTTTTGTACCTTTCAACCACTATTGTAGTGAGTGACATTAAACACTAGGGGGAGCCCATCTACTGTTGTTAACCTGCATTTAATTTCAGCATAAGTAGCACATTTAGCACATTTTTAAGGAAATGTAAATATTTCTACAAACACTTAAAAATGTTAAGGCCCCTCACTTTGAGATAAACATTTGAAATAACTGCACGTCACTGCTACCATTTGGCTGTAATATTCCTTTATTGGTTGTTATTTATTTACCCACAACCAGGTGGACTACGTCACGCCTCGGCCAGCATCAGTGGCCCTCAGTGCTACAAGAGGATGAAGTTTGAGGCCGGAGTCCATCGAGTTCAGAGGGTTCCCAAGACTGAAAAACAGGGCAGGATGCACACCAGCACCATGACCGTGGCTGTGCTGCCCCAACCCACTGAGGTAGAACTTTACATGGTGGATGGATTGTATGACCACTGGGTTATAGTATAATTGATGTATGTCATGTAACTCTTTTACTTATTGCTTTTAAAATAACTTTTTTTGTTTCCTCAGAAATGATCACAGATCATGTAAATAAACAGTTCATTTTTTTCAGGGCCTGTTTCTCTTTTTAATATTGTTTTTCTAACACTAGTTTTTGTAATGCAGGGAGGTCTTTTGGAGTAGATTTGTTCTTTTGCTCATCAGATGTCAATTTAGACGTAAGCGAATTATGAGTGTTGCTTTTGTCTTGTCAGATTTCTTTCACGATTAACCCGAAGGACCTGAGGATAGAAACAAAGAGAGCGAGTGGAGCTGGAGGTCAACATGTCAACACCACAGACAGCGCAGTCAGAATGGTCCATCTGCCAACAGGTAAATAAAGCTAGACAAAAGGTTACAGTTCTATTCACTGACACTGCTGTTAATACATGTACGTGTGTGTGAGTGTGACCTAAATTCAAGTTTCTTCAACAATGGAAACTCCTTCTTCTTCCTCCCATGACATTTCCTGAATGTTTAGCTGTTAAAAAAAATGGCATGTTTGTGTTCATACGCTTGGGACTTATTGATTGATTGAAACCAGATTAGCAACATATATTATTTAATACCAAACAAATAAACCATTCCAACTTTTTTCAAGCTTTAGAAACAAAAGTATCCAACATAGAAGCAGTGCACCAAAATATTTTGCTTCTTCACAACAAGAGGTTCTGTTTATGTTGCTGTAAGTAGTTTTTTGTAACAATTGAGCGTAACTATCAAAGGAGGATTAAGAAGCTTTTTAGTGCTGTCTGCCTGCATTGGCCTGTCTTTCACCTAAGACTAATGAGTCAAATGATTACATGTTAAATGGGATGGCCGCATAAAACGAGTATGTGTGTGTGTTTGTCAGGTGTGGTTGCAGAGTGCCAGCAGGAACGGTCTCAGCTGAAGAACAGGGAGAAAGCCATGCAGGCACTGAGAGCAAAACTGTACAGCATGAAGCTGGAGGAGGCGACCAGCAAACGCTACAACCAGCGTAAAGTACAGGTGAGATATATGCACCATAATGTAAATCTACAGGTGGAGGTAATCAAATATAATATATAAAATACAGGTGTGACAAGGGGTTTAGTTCCAGAATATTGGTAGCATTTATATTTGAAAGATTGAAGACTAAATTTCAGTGCCAAGTAATGTCAGTAAAACCAAAAGCATTCAAAATAAAGGTAAAATGTAAAGTATAGCATGAAAATTAAGAATGTAAGGGAACTTTTTTACAACCCCTGGATAAGAAAAAATAAAAGCACAGATTTTTCATTCCTATCTCCTCTTTCTCCTCCTTCAGATCGGCACCAGAGGCAGATCAGAGAAGATTCGAACCTATAACTTCGCCCAGGACCGAGTAACAGACCACCGGATCGGCATGACTGTGCACGACATCAAGAGCTTCCTGCTGGGAGAGGATCTGCTGGAGGAGATGAACTCATCTCTACAGGAGTTCTCCAACCAGGAGGTGCTCATGGAACTGCTAGAAGAAAGCAACCAGGACAGCTCATGAGTCTGAGGAACAAGGCTCATGAATGAATGGAAAGTTGTTGCTACGTGTCCGAGCAGAGAACTAACTGTAATAGTGGTCATTTCTACTCTGCAGGAAAAAAACGAGGAAAAGGGCAATGATGGATTGTATGATTGACTGAGTCTTAATATTATCTGTCCGTCGAAAAAACAAACAAAAAAACGGACATTTTAGCCTCCATATGCATGACCAAGATTGAAAAGTGGCTAATAAAAGACTCCACTGTTTCCAAGTATTCAGTCAGAAACAACGTGATTAATTCATTTAAAATAAGTGGTGTATGTGCACTGCCTCACCTTGAAGAGCCGCAAACTCATGCACACTCTGTGGCCAGAAGTATGTGGAACTCAAACATTACACTCATGTAATTGTTAAACTTTTCATTCAAAAACACTGGGCATCAATTTGTGGAGGTAAAAGCCTCCACTCTTCTGAGAAAGAAAAGGGAAGGATTTTGGAACCTGGCTGCATGAATTTGCTCCCATTCAACTATAAGGGTAGTAGTGAGGTGATGCACTGATGTTGTTTGATAAGGCCTGGGTCACAGCTCGCTCACATTTCATCCCAGAGGTGTTGGATAAGGTTGAGTTCGGGGCTTCCTTCCACACCAAAATGGAGAAAACATTTCTTTATGCTAATTTTGTTTGTAGGGGCGTTTTGATTACTTGAGTCGCCCACTTATAAGTAGGTGGTGTGTGGAAATGGTAAAGAGCAAAACTGAAACTGCATAATGACTATTTTTATGATACCTGGTGATTGATTTTTTTTGTGTGTGTGTTTGTGTTTTTTAAACGATTTATTGTTTGCTGCTATTTGTCATTTGAGAGTAAATGAATAGTCTCTGGGATTTGTATGGTTGGTTGGTCAAAAGAAGCAACTGACGATGCCACTTTGGTCTCTGTGAACTTGTTGAGGAGCATTTTTTATTTACGTATTTCTTATTTTTATATTTTATAGATGAAATGATTCATAGTGAAAATAATTGGCATTAAATTAATCATGACAATAACAATCATTAGTTGTTGCCCAATCAGATAGTTTGTTTGTCAAAACAAAAGCCCACAACTCAAAGATATTAAGTGTCCTGTTGAAGCAAAACAATTGTATTCAGCAAATATTATATAAGAAGCTGGAACCAGTGATATGTATATATATTGTTTTGGTATATTTGTATATTTGCATTATTCAGTTATTATAATAGTTGCTTTATTTGAACAAGTAATCAAATAATAGACTTATCATTTCAGCTCAGGTATTATTCTCTGTTGCCACACTAAATTGGAACCACAGGAACTCATCCAAACCCTTTAAACAGTCTTAGACCGAATTATAACTGAACTTTGTCCACATACTTTTGGCCAGATAGCGAAGCGCCTTCGTTTTGGTACCGTTCTCTTATTGCTCGACGCTGTTTTTGTTTGTTGCATCGAATTGAAAACCTACATTACCCATGATGCACAAGGAGCACCAAGGTTGATTAATCGAGCGTGGAGTCATCGCAGCGCTCCGCTCGCCCACTCCTCTCAGCGTCCAGCTTTCTCCCAGCAGCAGTGGCATCCTGCCTGCTCGCTCCAGCGCTACCGTTAGCTAGCTAATAAGGGAGTAGCAAGTCATTCCTGCCGAGGAAATACTGTTTTGATACCTCGGCGTCATGTCATTCTGTTGAATAATTCGTTTGGGACAATGAATTTTCGGTTTTGTCGTGCCAGCGCGCCTCCTAGAAAACAAGAATCCCTCGGTGAAGTCCGCCTTTTCACTTCGACCTCGGTAGCTTAGGGTTTAGCAAGTCAGATCGTTTTGACAAGCGAGTGGCTCATCTGTCCGCCGCTGCCTGCTGCTCCGCGACCGGGGCGATTCGGACAAAGCCAGTCAGATGTTGGAGGGTAAAGAAAAACATCCGCGGACCCCGAACGTTTTTTACACCGGTTCGTGAAATTGAATTATCAAGCTGATCATCTGTCGTGAATGTGCCAGGGATAAGGGGAGGAGTAAGGTCTATTTTTGGAGGGCGAGAGTTTGGATCTCGCACCGACGGAAGGGGGTAGGGGGGTGTGCGGGGGAAGGAAGACCCGAAGAGAAGAAGGGACGTAGGGGGAGAACATCCTGATGCCCGTGATGGCAAACGAGCCGATCATCCTGAACGTCTATGATATGGTAAGTTGAATGGTGGACAGTGGTGAAGAGAGCCATGAAAATGTACGTTTTCTCACATCTTTCTGTTTTCTGTTTCATGTCACCGATGTCAGGATGGAATGCCAAACTCCATTATAGAATAATGCGATTTAACGCTGCGTTACTTATCAGCAGGTTTATAAAGATGAAAGTCAAACGCTGAGAGGTCCCTTCTAATAAGTGTGAACTAGTTTTAAATTCAGCATACATTTAAAACACCAAACTTGGCTCATTTGAACACAACACGAGCTTTAGTTGCTGGTTCAGATGAAGTGAAACATGGCAGCAACTGGCAGCATCAACTGAAAGAAGTTTTCTTGATAACATCGTTTGGAAAGGCTTTGCACTATTCAGATGATGTTCAAACCAGAACTTTTTTGACATGTTTGGACCAGATAACATCTCTTAAATAAACAGTGCTGTCAGATGGAGCCAGATAAAGCAGCACATAAAGTCATAAAAACAAACATTTGACTCAACTACACATGTGTAACATTGACAGTAATGGTTGTCCAAATCAGGAGTGGAGCAAAATGATCCGCTTTGGACTTTCTAAGCTGCTGTTGTCAAAACTGAACTGGGACATAAACTAAACATTGACACTGGTCAGTAGAACAGTGTGACCCAGGCAGTCACCGATCCTTTTAAATCTCATGTTCAGTCGCCGGTGTCAGTCTGTGAATAGAGCCCACTCTTGCCCTCTGATGGGTTTCGGTTCACTCAGGTTGAAGACGGCAAAGCATTGTGCACCAAGCTTGTATTAAACCACACGTGGATGTGAAAGTCAACCAGCGATTTCACACAGCCTGCGTTTCTGTGGGGAGGAAATGTGTTTCTCTTTGTTACAGAATGAGGCAGAGGGTGAGTTTGAGTCATTGTGTTGTCACCATGGAGGAGTGAGTCAGTGGCGAGGGAGGGCGGGGCTAGGAATTGACTGATCTGTTGATGAATCATTGATTGATATGGATTACCAGAGGTGGACAGATTACACTTAAAATGGGAATTGTCTTGTTAGGGGTTATTAAACAGGCAGAGGCAGTTTTTTTAGGATTATATGCATCGACACTTGGATATCACCTCCTTAGACCTTTAAGAAAAGGCAACAAAAAACAGTTAGGGTTAGGAAAAGATCGTGCTTTTGGTTAAAATAGTTGTTTTGGCAACAAACACAGTGGGGAAATGTTCAGAGAGCTTGTTTAAAAAAGCAGTTTTGTCTCCTCAAAAATATCAGTTTTTTGTTGAAATAAATGTGGCTGCAAATTGTCCAGTGGTCTAGTTTAAGAACACCCAGTTTGGTTACCACAAATACAGCCAGAGAATAAAAAATAACAATTGTAATGTTGGCTGGAAATTGTCCTGAGCTCCCCTTAAAAATGCCCAGTTTTGTCACCTCAAACAGGGCTGGAGACGCCCTGACTTCCTATCTAATTTTCTTTTTTTTTTTGTTGCCACAGATAAGCTGGATAACAGATCTGTTCCATGTTAGCAGCAGAAAGTGCCTGCTCCTGTTTTCCCTCTGTTATAATCAGATTTATTGCAGCTGTGTCCCTTTGTAGCTGATGGTCAATATATCATCACATGCTGTAGGTCAGGAGGTCAGAGGCTCTGTCATATGAATTTACTCTGAAACTAAAAGAGTCTTTGAGAATCTTTACAAAGATGTTTCCTTGTAAAATAGAATAGACCAGTGTACATTTTCTGTAGTAGCATAACTGTGTGAAATCAGGACTTGGCTTTACTCGTGTATATATATATCCTCATAATCACTGTGTTTTTTTCTTCCGTCCTTCCCTTTTTCCTCGGCCATGGATTCACACTCTTCTTCTTTGCTTTACTTCTGATCCATCAGCCCCAACCTTCTTCGATCATTCTGTCCTTCTCTCGTCTCCTCTCATGCAGACCGTCTTTTTTTCTGGTCTCCTCCCCCTCTTTCTTTCGCTTCCTCTTGTTTTTCGCTCGACTTGCAGTTCACATTAGTTTCTTCTCGGTAAAGAGCTTTTACCTCTGTCTCACTTCCATTCAGTATGAACGGCTGCTGGGGCCTCGGCACATTTCCACATGCAAAGGCTTCCAAACACTATACATCTACACACACACACACACACACACACACACACACACACACACACACACACACACACACGTAACAGTTACATGCCATTCTTGTTCTTTTACTAAATTGATGTTGTTATTTCCTAAATGATGCTGCAGTTCAACTGCGTTGTTACATGAGTGTGTGAGAGACTGAGGGGAGTGTGTGTGTGTGTGTGTGTGTGTGTGTGTGTGTGTGTGTGTGTGTGTGTGTGTGTGCGCGCGCACATTTGACTTATTAAAGGAATCTTGTGGTTTGTGCTTGTGCATGCAGATCCACTCACACCCAAACATATTTTTGGTGTCTGTATTTTTTATGTGCTACTGTGGGAACAAGATTTTTGGCTTGATCAAAGTGGTGTCTAACGCTCATTGAAAATAATGGGCTAATGGCTGTGGTCCATTCATTCATTCATTCCTTCCTCTACTTTAAACACCTCCTCTGTCTATTGATTAGACTCTGTTGAGTACGAGGAGGAAAAGTGACCAACTGACTGCAAGACTGGCTGCAGGCTCGCTCACTGACTGTCTGTTGACTCTGGGCAGAGTTTGATGGCGCCCGAATGTTTTTCAGTTGTTGCATAAAGTTCAGTTTTTAGTGAGCGTGAGGTGATTCGCTAACTGAATAGGTGAGTCAGTTTGTGGCTGACTAACAATTCGCAGACCGGCCTGCTTTTTGCAGGTGGACAGACGGATGGGTCTGCTCTGACTGCTGATTGAGGTATTAATACAAAGTCAGAAATACTTATTTTTTCCACAAGTGACTAAACAAGCTGTTTGAAGCTAGAAAAGGTGGGAGGGTCCGAACAATATAAACAAAGTGAAACCAATTTGAATTTCGGTTGACCTTTAAGGTCAGTTTGTTTATTCTGTTTATTCAGTCTTGAAAACAAAGAGAGTTTGTTTGACACAAAGAAAATCAGTCAGTGAAGATCTTTCTCTCTTTCTCTTTTCTTCCCCAGAACTACACAGTGCACCTTTAATGCTAAGCCAAGATAATCATCTCCTGGCTTTTCACAATTGTGACGTCCTCACAGCCCAAATACTAATATTACTTTCCGTCATAGAGGAGTAAAGAATCTAGGAAATATTAACAATTAACCACCAGAATTCAGAGATGTGTAACTTTATTTTGCTTTGTCCTTATGCCCAAGTTGACTGCATCAGAGGTTGAGTTTTTTTTGGAGCAACAGTGTCCAATAGTCTAAAAAACTGGAGATAATCTTTTTATATATCGAGTCAGACAAATGGAAACACAAAATACTCACAGTGAAGACCCTTTAACCAGGGAATGTTTTGCATGACCTGAAAAATTGTTGCTGATAAACTTGCTGTCATTAATTGAGTAACGTTTCACTGCATTTCATAGTTGAATTAGCACAATGTTTAATGGTACCCGCAACAAAGTCACAGCAGCAAACTTTGACAGTGTGATGAGAGCCTTGATTATTGGCTCAGTGGACTGTTGAGTGACTGTGAAGGTGACTGACTGTCTAAGTGGAAGTCATTAATATCAGATTAACCGCAAAGGTCAGGACAGTGGCGACACCCTGCAGGATCCCCACCGTGATGTCTTCAATGTTCACACCATGTAACCAACGGTGTCGCTGTCACTGGCCGGGAGCAGAGGAGGCAGCACGGTTGCTCAGTGAGAGCATCTGTCGTTTCGGGCCGCCTGTTAATCTGCCGGCCCTGCGGTGTAAGTTAGACACTGGGCATTTACTCAAAACGTTTCCATTTGAGGATCAATGTGATCACGTGACTTTCAGGAATATCTGTGCTGACTCGGCTGCAGACCACCACCACCACCACCACCCTTTCGCCTTCCACAACTCCCATTCTCTTAGGTCCTCCCAGCCGTCCTGCTCCCATCTCTACTAAGTGGATTTCCTGGCCAGCTCTGAGTGTTTTAGTACGCTCCTCTAATGAGACAGCATTATCTGCACACCACCTGTCTGCCCGCCAGCCAGCACTGAGGTCTACTGTATCTGCTGTGAGTGTGTGTCGGTGTATCGGGTTTAACCACGACACGTAGCCAGATAATCGGCAGAGCGCGCTGTGTTATTCTGTGTCGGATCAATGCAGCAGTCATGATTCCAGAGCTCCCTTTTGTATCCTCAGGTAAGATGTGCCGAGACAAGAGAAATAAGTAATTCAGGTAGCCGTGTTTCATAGGGACTCCACTGCATCCACTGGTAATGACGTAAAGTGGTCGAAGCCATTGTAGTAACAGGTTAACAATATCCATTTCCTGAGCTGCTGACACAGCTGGAGTGTGCAGCATGTGCGAGGTCTCACATCATATAAACTTGTGGAAAAGACTTTTTAGTGCATAGTCCAAAATTAACTTTTGTGATTAACATTGAAGTAATTCATCATTTGGAGACCAAAACAACATTTACCAGAGCGGCGCACATTTAAGAGCAGACTAAAGTTTTGGGCACAGAAAAAACGTAGGGTATTTGGCTTGTGGCTGGTAGCCATTTCCTTCCCTCAGTTTGTGTTTTCAGTTTTGTTTCTGTCCGCTTGTTTCTCACATTCACGCTAAAATGAAATGCATTTCATGTCTCCCCACTGATTTGTTGTGTTTAATGATAATGCTTAACAGAGAAAATGACGGCAGCAGCGCTGAGCGAGATGATTCAGTGCACAGGCATCAACCGCAGCACCCAGTTTCCCTTTGTTCATCCATCTCTCTTTCCCTCCCTCCCCTCTTGTCTTTAATTCATTCATACACACAAATTCGCTCTCATGCTCACACACACCCGCTCAGCTCAGTCACTGTGCTGTGGAGGAGGCAGGCTTTAACGAGCTTTAAAGTAATGAGGGCTAAGATAAGAGCCTTATTTCACTACTGACGGTGGGGGGTTGCGCACCAAACTAACAGATCAGCTTCCTTAAAATATTTTTACACAAACACCCACAGACAAATCCAGCAGCTGCTTTTTGTAATTACTTGTTTGGATTTTAAGTAATTGCAACAGCGAGATAAGCTAATGTTCATATCGAGGGTGTTCCCTTTGTGTAGAGTCAGTCGTGGCCTCTGATGTCTCCAGTAGCTTCGGGTTTCTTTTGCTACTTAAATGCTGTTGTGGGTTCTTCTTCAGTTTTCTGAGCAGGATCCGGTCTTGCTTCTTAGGGAAAAGCCCTGGATGGAGGATTGAAGCAGTGAAGACAAGCTGATGCACTTTGTGTCTTAACTTCTTATTAGCAGACTGTTAAAACCAGCAGACTAGGGCTTCTCTGGCTTTGAGAACCAGCGGTTATATACTCACTTCTTTCAACAGATACGATCGGCTGTTGTTGGAAATCTTCTGTGCGGGAAAACCCCTGCCAATGGCAATGTTGGAAATTACACGATGAGATGATTTCTGGCCCAAATGTTGATCCTCCTGTAATTATCAGCATGATTTTTTTTTTTCAAATGTGATGGGTGAGTTGATAAATCCCGTGACCCATGCTTAGCCGTCTTTGGTGCATCATCCAAGTTAGATTTCCACTAAAGTGTTAGCAGATTAGGGACAGTGTTGGGTGTCAGAAATCTGTGGGGTGAAACACTTTTTTTTTTTTTTTTGAAGTCCAATTAAATGGATCTGAAAGGGGATTTTCCCAGTCTTAAAGTAAAGCCGTTCGCTGACTCTTGCAGTAGGTTTTTTCTGAGCAACATTTCAACATTATCTAGGTCAGGAAACCGACATGCTGCAGTGTGAGACTCTGGGCTGAAATGTTGCGCAAGAATACTTTCTTTAGCTCAGCAGTCTTATATTGTCGCTGATGTTTTAGCATTTACTGCATTTATCTGTCAAAAACTGAATAAAATGTGGGGTAATATTCAAATCTCAATTGGTGATTACCCTACGTATGTGGTGAGCATTTGTAACAGAGTTGAAGTCAACATCCATCTCTTTTCCCTTGTCACTGAAGATCAGGTAGATGATTAGAGCAGACTCACTTTGCTGTATCTCAGTAAGTAGAGCAGGTCGTCTAGTAATCGGAAGGTCACTGGTTTGAATCCTGGCTCTCCCATGTTGAAGTGTCCTTGAACCCCATATTGCTCCTCATGAGCAGTTGGCGCCTTGCATGGCAACCTCGGCCATCAGTGTATGAATGTGTGTGTGAGTGGGTGAGTGTGGCATTTGAGCTTTGAGCGGTCAGTAGACTGGAAAAGTGCTATAAAAATGCAAGACCGTTTGCCTGCTTTGAGTTCAAGCTGTCACATGTCAGAGTTCAGTGTATTCACAGTGCTGTGTATTGCTGAAATCACTGTAAAATACAACTCTGCAAACTTGAGAAATACTCAGCATAGAGTTTAACAACTGTTCCTGCCTTTACCTCCCATTACCCCCTTTAAAACAGCCCGTTCAAGGCAGCATCATTATTCCACCTCTCTGCTCTGGAGGGATCATTGCTGTTGCCTTCTTTATGTCCACAATGGAGGCAGTAACAGCCAAATTGACATTTCTAGAAATCCAGTTTATTAGTGCTGACATGATATGACTCGCTGTTTGAGAGTACAGATGCATAGATATGTGACGGACATCTAGTACACTCTAAAGCACGATGTATGCACCAACATAAATAGAAACAAATGAATGTATTGAGACAGAAATAGTCACATGAAGTAAGATGACCAGGAAGTTCAAATTAAAGGAGGCTCACTTAAGGAAATTCAATTTGGAGGTGGGTAGATTGTTGTGTGTTGGCAGATTAGATTACATATAACTGTATTCATAGAAGGTAAAAACAAAGTGTCTTTATGACGCAGCACAGTAGCACAGGAGGTCACTGTTGAAAGTGCAACTGGCTTTTTGTTCAGTCATTTGGTGCAAAGATGTCATAAAGTGATGCTTTGACAGAGGAACAACAGGTCATTCTCTTGAAAGCTCGCTTGAATCTGCGTCATTACTTCCTTAATGCATTTTCCAATGAAACCAGATCAATGTTAAATGTAAACCAGTGGGCCGTCAGTCTGTGTGTGTGTGTGTGGGTGTGTGTGAAGAATGGCAGAAGTGGTAGAGAGAGATGAGATGGTTGAAAAGTGTGTGATGACTTGAGTGGTTGGATGATTCGGTTACACCAACTTTAGGCACTGTTTGAAGAGAGCTTTAGGTTATACACAGTGGATTCACCGCTGTCATTTGTCCAAAAGAAATTCTATTGTCAGGTGTGGAC
This sequence comes from Sparidentex hasta, assembly GCA_030272975.1. NCBI lineage: Eukaryota > Metazoa > Chordata > Actinopteri > Spariformes > Sparidae > Sparidentex > Sparidentex hasta. Next base: position 176 of record JARJLU010011452.1, on the reverse strand, counting down.
AGAAAAATATTTTTATGTCCTAGGCCAGTTAAAATAGCCTGCATATTCTATTTAGTATCACTGCGCCTTTTCCATAACTTTTCTTTAGATTTATGGTTGCCTCTCCTCCCTTTTTGATAATTCAAATACAGTATGAAAACAAACTTGAAGATACTTGATTAGTGTTTGGCATATAT